>JAPYZK010002060.1:0-15235 GCA_030522785.1 Platygaster equestris | reverse complement strand
ATTTTTTGATAATTATCGAGGTGTCGTGGACTGCTAGGGTGGCCACTTCATGGACATTACCTACCCGAAGGACCTGGGTGGGGGGAGGGGGGGGGGGGGGGGGGGGACGGCGACTTTTTTTTAAATTTCCAAAAACCAGCAATTCCCAAACACTCTACAACAATTTTCTTCACCCCCCCCCCCCCCCCCCTCCCCCCACCCAAGTCCTTCGGGTAGGTAATGTCCATGAAGTGGCCACCCTAGCAGTCCACGACACCTCGATAATTATCAAAAAATTTTGAAAAAATGCATTGATAAGCGAAAAGTTGCTGCGGCGCGTGCAGTGGAGAACTTGATGACGGATCGAGAGTCGCGTCTTTGACGCTCGCACTTTACGCGATGTTAATCGTATCACAATTATTGGGCACGACAGCTTTTTTTCACGTTTAAAGTGCGTGTAACCGGATTACGCGATACATAGGCCCGGAGAGTTCAATGCTCAGTGCGCATTGTTGGCCAACAATGATGGCATTGTCCCGATGCGCGCACTGCGCGAGTGTTTGCGCATAGAGTCTTGCCCTACGCAGGTGAATTTCCGACCCTTTTGCCTGCTCGCGGAGGAAAGCAAAGGAAAGGAAAACGCGGCTTTCCTGCAGCAGGGGCGAGTATCCCGACGCGATCGCGACAATGCTGCACCGCCGCGGAGTATCGCAAACATTGATTTGAATGACAATGGCCACCCGCGGCGCTGCATTGTCGGGAGTGACTTATTGTATCGCTTTCTCTCTCCTTTATCCCGGCCCGGGGAAAGTTTTCGCGCTTCGTCTCACTTTCTTCCGCGGCACCCTACCGGGCACATCGTTTCTTTATTTTCCCTATTATCAATTCATTCGTTTTCCCCGCGATTATGTACCACTTGTAGCGCCCCGACCGCGACACTCGTCCGGGACACTTTTTCGGGTGCGCAGTTTCTCTTACAGTCGATTAGAATAAACAGAAGAACATTTCGTATCAAATTTTCAAGAATGAGCAAGCAAACAGGAATGGATAAATAAAAATGAAAGTATTATCGGCGATAGGGAATCCTAAAATTCACATTGCCACCCCCAACTTGGAAGTTTTATGAATAATCGTCAGATTGCAAACGACTGATATCTGAAATTACTGTCGATAATCAAAGGTATCATTCAAGATATATACAAATTGGAATTGGTAAGTTTAATTAATGAAATTCGACGCTAAATATACACGTAGAGAGAAGCTGAATGTTGTAGACACGGTATACGGTGGGCACGGCGCATTATGCACACGCATTGTTTGAAATATTCATTCATTCCGTGAATTTCGATCGAAATTGATGAGTTGGGTGAAAAATCATTCAACATTTCAACGCATGTGTAGCAGTGGAGCATATTAAAAGTAAATGCGGATAAAATGTGTTAGTGCATGCGTATAAGATGGCGTGATCCTTCACATGACAGACCTCGCGCAAAAAAACTTGTAAATGCATCGTCGTCACATAAAATAGTATATGCCGTCACATAAAATAGTATCTCGCCTCGGCTTCGCCTCGGCTTCGATCGTCCTGCGAGCATTGGCGCTCGTCGCGTAAAGACTCACATTATGCGCCTTGGCGCATAATGTACTATTGACACATAGTAATCGAGGAAAAAATGTTGCAAAAAATTTCACCAATATTCTCCAATCAAGAATTCTATCACACGAAAATAATTAATTTTTCTCTCCTCAGCTGATTTGTATTATAATTTAATGGAGTTCATTTTCAATGGCAATCGAAGAAACGAATGTCATTATTGTTATTAAACATTATCGAAAGTATAGTTTTTCGAAAACGTTCTGCAATTTTCAAGCTTTTTCAAGTAAATTTAAAATAATGGAATGGAATGTCGGAAGCCGTATATTTAGGATATTTAGTAACGCGTGAAGATGACCAGGCAACAATGTTTGGAGGATTTTTTGTTTTTGCAAGAAACAGTTGGGCGCATGATTAGGCCGTTAAAAATGCCCATCCTTATGACAGATAATCCCAGAGCGCATGCCTGCACCCCCCTGACTTTATGATTAATCACCACCGGTTCTGAATCCACTTCTCACCTGCAATCGTTGACTTTTGCTTAATTCCCTAGGGCTTTACTCGAAACGCTCCGATTTATAAACCTCAGCAGTTTTTCAAAGTATATTATTATTATAATATTCCATATTATACACACGCAGTCGAGTTGGAAATGTCATACCTATGACAGGCAGTGACAGGTGAGGGGAAAGTGACAGCTCTGATGATCTTCTGATTAATTGTTACCGAGGACATTGCCCAAAAGACGAATCTGCCAATATGGTTTCTGTTGATTTATTGCGCATTTCTGTTCGGGAGGGATTGGAAACTGGTGTGATTTTTTGTCTCTACGTTTGTCGATAAGATAAAAAAGATACTTTCGCCCTTGCAACAAGATGTTGTTGCCAAGGCAAAGTTTGCTGTTATGATACGTTGACTTGGAAAACACGATTATGAACGAGGGAGGATAATAGGACATAAAATATTCTGTATGCATTATTGTATATGTCTGCATGGTAGTTTTCATCCAGACGAAAAGCCTCGTCTGGACTATTTGTTTTTTTAGAGAGGTCATTGATCTCTGGAGAATCTGGAGAATCTGGGAGCTTACGGAAAAATATTGTTGGTCCACTTGAAAATCCACATCAGATTTGGAAAGGCTGATGGATAAAATAACGTTTCTTGAAAGTACTTTTCACGGTGACAATTGTTAATCGACTTTGGTTTTCGATTTGTCATTTTGTTCGTTATTAGGAATCAAATCGGTTGACAAGTTTGATAAGATTATTTCCTGCTGATATTTTGGAGAGATCGTTGACAAGGAAAACGCATTGTTTTATAATGAGTTTGTAGACGTGTTGATTCAGGAAATTAATCATTAAGAATCGCTTTTGTAGAATGAGGGAACTGGCCCATAATTAAAATTGAACATGACTTGGAACCAGGTTTTCCAGCGATTCAAAACCCGATTTTTTTTAGCTAATACCGATTGCGAAGCTTCAAAATTAATCTGACATTGAATTAATTTGAGTTCTGTGTGAGAACTAGGAAAATTGTATTATATTTGAAATTTGAAATACACTATTTTGCAGAGGTTTTTTATGACCGGAAGTAGGATTGCCACCTTTTCGAATTTGACGCGAAGACTTCGGGGTACGATCTTCGGGTTCAGGGTTTGAGTGGAAAATCTTCGGGTTGTGTTGAATTTTTATACATTTTTTCTATTTTCGCTGAAAATTGTCGTGTTCAAGCATGGAATACATGTGATTCAAGCAGTAAAAAGTGTACTTAATACTTAACAAATGAAACAAATGAATATTCATAAAAGGCTCGCAACTTCTTGAAAATAGCATGAATTAAAAATTTTCTTATTATTCTTTAATTGAGGCTCATTTTTACCAGCAAAGAGCGATAGAAAATTCCAGTTACGACTTGTATTCTATCATTTCTATAACGATAAAGAAAGCAAATCTTGGTACAACTTCAACAAAGTTCATATCATCAACTTCAAATAGAAATCAGTTAATTAAATTTAGTTCTCAATTTTTACAAGTTTTCATTAATTCCAGAATTCCAAAATCCGAGAGTTTTTCAAGATCATAGAATTATTTTGAATTTTAAACTAGCCGTTAGTCATTGAAAAGTCTCGAAAATATAAATATTTCCAGAATTATGTTAATTTTTTACCATCTGCAACATTTTCTTGAGTCTATGAATTTTATGAAATTTTTGAATTTTCCAAAATTACAGTATTTTTTGAAATTTTGAAAATTTCAGAAAATTTTACCATGTCGATGATTACAAAAATGTCCCAAATTTTTCGGATTTGCGCAAATAATGTCATGAATTTTAAAAACTGAAAATTTTTCTGTTTTGACAGTTTCGAAAATGTTGTAAATTTTCATTGTATCAAACATTACAAAAATTACATGCATTCCAAAAATTTTTGAATTTCCAAAAATTCTACAATTTTCATCATTCTCAAAATTTGTGAATATTTGTCAGTTTTCAGAAGTTACATAATTCCGAATTGTTATTCATGAATAAACTGATTTTTGCTAATTCTGAAACTGCTAATAATTCCGAAAATTTTTGAAATAAATAAGAATTCCGAATGATTGGGAAATATCAAGTTGTTTTTACATTTATGAAATTCTTTGGTTTTGAAAATCGTGAGAATTTCAAAAATTCAAATATATTAAAAAAAGTTGTCTATAGTTACGGACATTTTCTGAATTTCCATATTTTTCAAATTTTTCGATAATTCCAGTTCACGGAAA
Organism: Platygaster equestris; assembly: GCA_030522785.1. Lineage (NCBI taxonomy): Eukaryota > Metazoa > Arthropoda > Insecta > Hymenoptera > Platygastridae > Platygaster > Platygaster equestris. The sequence continues at coordinate 10,903 of JAPYZK010002060.1, read as the reverse complement.
TTCATAGAATTTGCAGGAAAGATTCGAAAATTCCGAGTAGCGGTTTAAAATGTCGGCCATTTTGATGACTTGAATTTTGTTAACAGTTTTCAACAATCTACAAATTCCAGAAATTTTGGAAATATTTTCCACCCCCCCCCCCCTTACCCCCACCCCCCCGTCCTCTGGGGCCTTCGGATAAGCGTCGTACTTGAAGTGGTAACCCTAACCGGAAGTGTAAGTTTCTGTACAGTAAATGATGAAATCGATCTACTTATATGATTTTTTGAATTCCTCCACTTATTTTTTACAGTTGAAGGTTTTTCGCGAAAAAAATCCTCCAAGCCAGGAATCGAACCCGGGACCTCCCAGTTTCATGTAACGAGTGAAATTGGCATGAAATTAGAAGGTCCCGGGTTCGACTCCTGGCTCAGGGGATTTTTTTTCTCTGAAAAAAACCTTCAATTGTCAAAAATGGGTAGGAAAATTGACAAAATCATGAAATTAGATCGGTGTAATCATTTATTGAAAAACTTTATTTAAAATGTAAAAATTGGCAAACTTGACAAAAATGATAATGATTGGTTCAAAAATCGTCATGACAATTATGAAGAGCAAATGGATAAATGAATAATGTAAATATTAACGCGACTGAATAACAATTCGGTGGAATTGAACGTGGCTCGGGGGCTCCTCCCCGTCGCTACACTTTTATTGTCGGCTTGGTGCGCGCGAGGGGGCAGGGTGCACTATGATTATCTATGATGTATTCTTCCATTATATCTCGAGGCAACAGGTCCTACGCTTAAACGAAGTCGCATCGCCCAATTCAAAGTGCGCGCCGACTTGCGAGCTTTTCTTTGTGAATTTCAAAAGAGAGAGAGAGAGAGAGAGGAAGAAAGGAGAAAAAAGCGACGCCGACAAAAACGAGTGCGACAACTAAAATGGATCGGGCCGACCGAGCGTGAGGAGATTTGAATATCGCGTCACGCGGCGCAGGTGGAATCGCGAAAACTACCCCTTTTTTGATTTTTTTTTCTTTCGCCATTCTGCGCGAGTTTTCGCGGATTCGGAAAACCGTAAACGGTTTGTGCATGAATGAGTTTGTGTGGGGGGAAAATGTTTGATTCGCGGCAAAAGGGGCAGGGGGAGGGGGGGGGGGCAACAGATATCTTCCAAAGTATTTACGTATTGTGTAAATCGTATAAATGTTGGAGTTTATATTTTGTAAATTTGGACTTGACCCTTCGTACGTTCTGAGTTGGTGAATTTGGAAATTTGTCGAGTTCAATCGAAGGTTTGAATTTGAATGCTTAAAAATGATATCAATATTTTAAAAATCCAGTAAATTACTTTAAAAAATGTATGGAATTAAATTCTTTTAGTTTTGGAGAATTTCTCCATCACATGTACTTACTACTATAACCTTGAATAGAATTAACATAATTGAATTATGTTAATTCTACTGGAGGTTATACAAATTAATTAAAATAGTTATACACGTGGGATAATTAATATGTGTGTAATTTTTGAAAGCTTCGGATATGGCGTTCCAAGATTTCCTACATGTTGAATTATTTGATGAAATTTGCAATAAAGCGAACAAAGTAGACAGTTGATTATGCAGAACATTTCTCAATATTCGAAATTCACTTTTTTGGATGCGAGGAAATGAACAATTTTCGATATTTTTCGGAGATGGTTACATGGTAGGTCAATGATTAGAGTGGCGTGCAAGACATTATATCGCGAATGTCTTACTTTCAGCCCCCATATGGTGGACTTTTTCGCTATGAATATAACGAAAAAGTGATACGAATTATTTGATTGTTCTTCAAATTGTGCACTGGTAGCCTTCAAACCGCTATTGCTTCACGACATCCAATTAGACCAACGATAAAACAATTTAAACTTTTTTACGACTGCCAAATTTAACATTAGTGATCAAGAGCTCATCACTTCAGGTATGATATTGGCAATTTGCAAATATTGCAAATTGATCTGTTTACATTTTCCGTAAGGACGCAATAATGTAAAAATGATGTATTTCGTAATGTCGATATTAATTTCGAAAGAGAGAAACCTGATGAGAGAAAGTAAAAAACAAATTAAACTACTACGTAGTTTTTAAATCCAAGTTGCAGTTATGGCAATAATCATTTGAAATAAGTTTAGAAAATGACAAATATCATATATATAATTGCATTGCGAGCTACTCTCTTAAACTGAATTTGTTCAATTCAACCGATATCTATTGAATTTTCGGTCAATGGGTTATTTCAAGGTCTGATGCTTTCACTGTTGGATTAGTGAAATTCAAATCGTGATTTCCGAGGAATTCCGCTCAAAATTTGTTGTTCCATAAACTGGAAGTTAAAATTTAGTTATTTCAAAATTAGTATCCAAGTGTTAGAATTTTCGAATGTCAATTTAACAATAAATCCTACAGTACAAAATTTTCAATGATCCAGTCTACAAATTTTTGTGATTTCCCCATGCAACTTCCAAGGTCGGAGCTTCCAATTTTCTTTGAATTTTCACAGTTCTCAAATTTGAGGTGCAAAATTGGAAATGTCATATCCAAAAGTTTGCAAAAAAAGTATTAAGAAAGCTAAAAAAAAATCCTCAGCTGACAGACCGCTATCCTTGTACGTAATTAAAACATACTTTTCTTCACTCTAACCTCAAAATTGGTACTTGAAGTGTATTTTTCGGCCATCGTGAAGAAAAGTACTCGTGCCACAACCCTTCATTTAGTCAAAATCACCAATGCCAGCTTGCACAACAACGTACTAATATTGAAAAAAAAAAACCGGAATTAAAGAGCAGCCCTTATTAGGAAAGATCTAGAAAGCAGGATATGCCCTGCAAAATCAAGCCCCTATGACCCAAAATGAAACGCATAACCGCACATGACTTTCCGAATGTTTGATTAACCACCCTGAAAATAAAGTAAAAAGCCATCACCCCTGCGAAAAATCTCCTCTTACTTCTCCCACACCTCGGTCACCCCAAAACATGACATCAATAAACATGAAAAACTCTTGGAAAACATGCACCACCATTACTACACTCCCAAAACAAACATCCCCAAACAACCTCAGCCAAGAATGCGATTCAATAAATCCAGCGTCCCCCCGGGCCCGCCACCCCCGGGGAAACGCATTCCACCCCCTTGACCCAATGCCTCCCCCTCTCGGGCAGCCCAACGAGCCAAGCCAACGTGCAACGCGAAAAGCAGGCCATATCGCGAAGCTCATGGTAAACACACTCGATCCGCGGCGCACGCGTGATAAGGAAAAAGCGGGGTGCGCGATGCGGGGTGACGTCAGCCGCGGGGTTGGACCGCTTTGTCGGCTTTGGCGGCGCGATTGGTCGACAGGAATGATGGCAGGTTCGCGTGCCAATCGATTCTCGCTCGGCGTTCGTTCGTCGAAAGCACCCCTAGGAGTGGGGGATCAAAAAGGCCCCAGAAGAGGGGAGGTAGCGCTCCGAGCGAGCAGCAGCTCCCAAGCCCGAGAAGCGCGTAATGTCACCCGGCAGAAGGTACCGATCGCTCCCCGAGTGCGGTTCCCTTGTATTTTCACCGCTCCCAAAATCCCTCGGGTATACCTGATCGCGAATTCCCCGGCGAATCCGAGGAAAAGCCGAAGCGATTCCGCGAAGCGCCGATGACACTAGGCGGCTCGATAGTAATTGTCGGTGTACCAGAAGCGTTATCGGCCGTGCACGTGCGAGTGGCAGAGCGGCAGGGATTCGCGGAGCGCGCAGCCAGTCCAAGGGATCGGCCGGGCAGAGAGGGGCACAGCCGCCGCTCTGTTCTTCTCCCCCTCTGTCGAGTCCGCTGTCGAGTCGAGTGCCAGTGTGCGCGCCGCGTTCTCCACAGTTGTCCAGTGGCTCCAGTTTCGGTTCGGAGTCTGTGTCGCACGCCCGTTGTCGTGCTTCGAAGCCAGTGTCTTGACAAGTGCCGATAATACCCATCATCATCGCCAATATCGTCGAGACTGTCCGAGGAGAAACGCGACCAATTATTTCCCTGAATTACAGTGAGTGCGCGCGGTGACACACACATGTCGCGGGGCTAACGCGCCCAAGCTCGAAGGGTTCGTTCGCCGAGTGTTGTTGTCGTGGTTACATTTCCGCGGTTATTCGGAAGGACACCCAAAGGCCGGCAAGCTGTACGGGCACAGGGAGGAAGAGATGCTGACGATGGAGACGGACATGAAGGGCGGCAGTTTGCACGGGCAAATGCCCCCACACCCGCACCAGGGTGTCTCGCCGATGGGCCACCACACGGGCGTCTCGCCGTACGGCGCCCTCGGCTCGATCGTCCACAGCCCGGCGTTGTCCGGGAGCCCGCCGAGCAGCGTCCTCGGGGGCCTGGGGGCCATGTCCCATCACCATCAGAATCCCCAGCACCATTACGCCGCGATGCAGCAGCAGCAGCAGCAACAGGGGGCTAGCCAGCAGCAACAATCGATGCACAGCCTGGCCCAACAGGCCCAGCAGCAGCACCATCCTCACCAGCAGGCGCAGCAAGCGCCGCAGTCCGGGGCCCAGCAGCACGGGCCGTCCCAGCAAAACAACAACAACAACAACAGCAACAACAAGAACAACAACCTGGACCGCGTGAAGAGGCCCATGAACGCGTTCATGGTGTGGTCGCGGGGCCAGAGGCGCAAGATGGCCCAGGAGAACCCGAAGATGCACAACTCGGAGATCTCGAAGCGCCTCGGGGCCGAGTGGAAGTTGCTCACGGAGACGGAGAAGCGGCCGTTCATCGACGAGGCCAAGAGGCTGCGGGCCGTGCACATGAAGGAACACCCGGACTACAAGTACAGGCCCAGGCGCAAGACCAAGACCCTCATGAAGAAGGACAAGTTCCAGCTGGGCGGCGGGGTCGCCGGCGGCATCCTCGGGGTGGACCAGAGGCAGCAGCTCGGGCCGGCCGGCGGGCCCCAGCAGGCGCAGCTCTCCCGGGACGTGTACCAGGTGACGAACGGGTACATGCCCAACGGGTACATGATGGACCCCGCGTACCAGGGACACCCGGGATACGGCGGGCATCTGGGCGCCGCCGTCGCCGCCGGCTACCCCAGGTACGACATGGGCCACATGGGGGGCGGCAGCCCCAGTCCCATAAACAGCTACATGAACGGCTACGGGGGCTACGGCGGGAGCTCCAGCGTCCCCGGCGGCTCTCCCTCGCCTTACCACCAGGCCCAGCCCGGATCCCAGATGTCCAGCCACAGCCCCAGCGGGAGCAGCATCAAGTCCGAGCCGACGAGCCCCGCCAGCGCCGGCATCCACACACCCACCCCCACGGGCGTCGGCTCCTCCGCACCCGGGCCCATCAAGCGCGAGTACATGCCCTCCCAGCAGCAGCAGCAACAACAGCAACAGTCCCAGCAGCAGCAACACCAGCAACAAGATCTTTTACGCCAGCAAATGTCCATGTACCTCCAGCAGGGCGAGCAGAGCATCGCGCACCACGGGGTCTACTCCCCCGGGCTCTCCCCCGAATCCCTCGTCCAGCAACATGCCGCCAACATGCCGCCAATCTCGCACATGTAAGCTTCTTATATTATTATTCTTCTATATTGGTGTTTTTATCATTTTTGTTGTCACTGTTATCGGCCTTTGTGATGGGTGGGGGCTCCTGCAGGGGAGGATGTGTCGGGATTTTTGCCGAGGGTTGAGAGAGTTGGTAGGGATTTTTTTGGGGGATGGTTTTTTGGAGTATTAGCTTATCTTGTCGGAAATTCATGAATGTAGAGCTTTCGAGTGTTTGGAGTATTGTCAATCAAGTTTGGTGGAATGTGGTTATTTTTTTCGTATAGGACAGTTCAAATACTCTGGAGAAATGATTTGTTTAGTTTCGAGACAATCGAGAAATTGATATAACATTTTAATCCTTCAGATTCTTATTTTTTTGTTATCAGTTTCGCACATTGATTGTTTGCGGAACAATTCTGAAATATGTCAAGCAGAAAGATTACCCTAATTGCGATTTTGATAAGTTCTTGTATTTTAATGGCAATCGAGGATATGACCGAGATTTATTTCGACTTTTTTTCCGTTGAAGTGGAATATTTTGAAGGTTTCATTGGTTTTTTTGTAAGAAACTCATCTCTAAATGTACAACATTAATTCCGTTTCTACTTTTTGGACTTACAGAACTACCTATTTTGGAAAATGTATGTTTTATGCTTGCTCTCGTGGTACAAAGTGGTACTCGTACTAAAATTGTTTTGTGTTACATAAATGTCATATTTTCTAACAACTTTCTAACTCAAATTTGTAGAGATTCATGGGTAATGATAAAACTTGAGCGGTAGAAATTTTTCTAAATAATCAACCCTTTGTACAGTGGTTCACAGTTTTATCCATTTTCAAATATAACTTCAGTTTAAAGCAAAAATTGAACGAATTTGATCTGTTTGACATAGAAATTATTATTTTCTATGTACGTTCTTTGTTATTGAATAATTCCGAAAATGTGTTGAAATATCATAATCATATTTTGAACTAAGTGTGTATAAACAATGCTGCATAGAAATTTTCCGTTGGAATGTCGAATTATGAAAAGAACTCTCAGCAATTGAAGTTATGAACAAAATGTCTCTTTTTCATAATTACAGTGATATAATTTAATGGAAAAAGTATTGAAAACAATTAGTTTAAATTGTAATGCAATATCATTTATTCATTGTATTCCAAGTCAGTAAATTCAATGTTTCAACGTACATAGTTTCTGAAGTCAAACATGTCTGAAAAAAAGTTCTTCGTTCTAATGATATACCTGGATAAACATAATCGATATCGAACGTTTTACAAATTCGTCCAATTGATGGAGTAAACCAATTTGTACTTGCTTTGTTGTCGAAATCAGTGAAATAAGCAAACTGTAAGAAATTGAACCACACTTAAGCTGCCACTTTTGTTTCATTTCAAAATAAATTTCATTCGAAAAATCCACGTGACTTCGTATTGTTTACAAAACAACGTTTCGGAAAAAAGCTGACAGAAAAAAAACGAGAAATAATAGAAACCTTGTCAACATTTTTGCTTCTATCAATTATAAAACTATTAAAAAATCCACCGAGCCGGGAATTTTTTCTCGCAAAAACCATTTTAATCGTCAATTAAGAACAAAACTGGCTGGGAATATCGAAAAACATGGATTTTTCTTTGTATCAACGACCCAGTGATAAAGAAACGTTTATTATTAAAAAATTTCGGAATAGTTCGAACTCAAATATTCAGAACCCTGCAGTTACCACACATTTATTCTATTGGTCATGAAAAAATATGAAGATTATAAATTCTTCATTCAACATGATATAATATTCTAAACATCTTCCCACCAAAAATGAATGACCTTCTCCATTAACTAACGTTTGTCACGTTCCGTTAAATCGTCTAAAACTCACATTATGATTTCTAATTCCCCAAAAACTCACGACACATCCCAAAGCACGCTCGCGCTAATTTTCCGTCGCATTTCCCGCGTCCGCGCCGTGTAAAAGGGCCCCACGCTAGGACCAAGAAAAGTGTTTTTCCCTTCCGTAAACGCGATAGCTCTCACGTAATCCCGCACGCGACCGTGTCGGGGTTCTCGAAGAAAGCGAAAAAGCCGCGTTACAAACTGCAGGCGCGTTCCGTTGCGAAAGGGTCCGAAAAATGTTTGTCGACGGACCTTTTCGCAGCCAACAATTTCCAAATAAAACGCACGCTGGGAGGCCCCATTTTCCCACGCAGTCGCGCACAAAAATGAAGCTTGCGGTCCCCGACTGCCGTAAGGATTGTTTTTCCATGTGACCGAGTGAGAAAATGAGGCTTCGGGGAATGTCAATTCGACGTACTTTTTCCGTTGTAGGTTAGATTTGTACTATAGTTGGCCAAAAAAACCCCAAACAAAGAAAGACACTTAACGCAGAATGTCTCACTGACCTCGTAGGATAGCTTAGACAAGGACGGATGGATCGAGGCCTGAGACTCGGACGGCTCGGAATTAGAGAGATGATGGGGAAAAAAGGCGAAAAATGATTGAAAATGGCGGAGACGTGGGGGCCGACGGGAGCCGCCGTTCGCCGCATGCATCGTCGAGGATACCGCGGGCGACGACGTCTCCTGGAGCAGCGGGAGCAACTGTTTATTACCCAGCGTCACGTTCTTCGTTTCGTCATTTTTCTTTGCCTTCATTTTTTCTTTTCTTTCCATTTTCTTTATATTATTACTGTCATTATTACCCCTGGAATCGCTGGATCTTCCCGATTCGGCGGCGGAACGGCGGGACCAGCGCGACCCCCACGTTCTCCCCCGGAAAAAGCAGGGATATTCCGCGACGAGTCTTGAACTTGTCGAGACGAAACCAACGGGATAAAATTTTGGATGCTCGCTGCAGGCAACCAACCTCCGAAACGAGCCTTTTTGCGAGTACACGAGCTTGAAATCAACAAATAACGCAACTGAGGAGGAGCTTCCGAAATTTTATCCCTCGCCGGAAATAAAAATAGCGCCAGTGAAAAACTCGTCGCGGAAGGAGGATTCAGTGATTTCGTCGACGAGTTGCTCGGGTTCTCTTCAAGTAACCACTGTGATAACGATACGTGAAAAACAAAAAAAGTAATCGCACACTTCACGTTGCGGATATCGCTAGTATACGATTGTACATAGTATATTTATGTAATGTATATATATATATATATATAATATACACATATTATATAAACAAAAGAGAGGACGAAGACGCGGCGGCATGTTAACCTGTACAATATTTTCGGAATACGAGAGCAAAGATAAGAGTATATTATTATGTATATATATTATATCGTGCAAGGGGACGTCGCTCATCCAAGCGAGTCGCACGTTTTTATTTTTTAATTTTGTCATTATTACGTTCACTCCTGTCCCCCTCCCCCCCCCCCCCTTCCACCGCCCGCACAACTTTGGATTTTTCGTACCGCGGAGAAAACGGCGTATTTATTGTACAAACGAGGATCATGGATATGGTGGTAATGATTGATTATTGGCCTGCCCAACAAATGTGCGTATGCTTGATTCATTTTCTTCTCGATTATTTAGGGTCTATTATTATATCGATAATTTCATACGATTTATGGCAACTCGTTATTATTGTCAGCGACATTTTCTTTTTTTTTTCATTATTTTATCGTTCGCGATTACGATTATTTATTTATATACTTTGTCCCGCATCTTTTTTCCCAAGATGGACGGCTTCGCGCCCAACACAGTAAAATGATATCGCGGGATGATTACACGCGTTCAAGTTTGTTCCGGGGAAAATCGGCAAAAAAAAAATGTTCGCGTACACGAGTCTCTTAATGCAGTGCAATCCAGTTTAGTTGAGGCGGACAACAATTTATCGCCGAGTTGTTGTTGATGATTATTACAATGACGACGACGACACGAGGATAATATTATATTTATTGACGAGGTGCTGAAAAACTACGCTCACAACACAATTATTGTAATCCTCGACAGCATTCCCGATTCATTGACATTCATCTCATCATCCCCTTTTCCAATCGCGCGGACGAAATCGAATTAATCAACTAGCGCGAATCGAATTAACGTTTTTTGTACAAATGACGAAAAGAATCCATGTACATATGCATATGTTTTTTCACGACCCACGTCGTGGCAATTTCGAATATATATGTTATAGCAAGTCCAGTCGAATTGTGTTTTCAATGATTTACCCCAGTTTATTTTGTTTCTTGATTTTTGGATTTTTCGTGTGTTCAGGGATGCCAGATTTTATGTTCGAGGAAATTTTAGAAGGCTGTTTTGTTCCGGATGTCGGTTTTTAGGTGAATTTAGATTTAGAGGATTCCAATTGGATATCATTGGATACGTATTTCCACTGGAATAAATGACAGTATCTGTAGAAATCATGAAATTCACGTTTTTGGAGTCTGGACCAGTAAAGTTCAATATTAATTGGCATTGAAATTCTAAAATTCGACAATTTGTGCACTTAAAAATCAAGATTTCCAAGTTTTGAATTATAAGAGCGCAATTCGAAATCCTTGAATTCGGAATCGTTTGAAAAACAATCCAAATTCACCCCATTCGGACGCGGCGAATAAAAGGTAATTATGTGATTTGGAAACTGCATTGATTGATTTGGAATCGGTATTATTTTGGGGGTAGCGAATAATTGTGCTTCGTATAAATGCATGGTGGTTGTCATACAAGTCATTTTCGTTAAAAGGTCTCCCTCGACGTTAAATGCAAATGCGCGAGAGAGAGAGAGATTGTACGTTGTTAAAGGGTCCGTAAAGTGCTTTCAATTACGGGCTCACCAACCCGTCAGTCCCGTGGCTTTTCCTCGGATTTTTACACTTTACATAACACGTAATTTTCGAGGGCATTTTCGCAATTCTCGAACAAGGACTTTTGAAAAGAATACACTTTCGAGTTGATTGTGAATGATGGAAAGGAGGGTGGAGAATAACGATTGAAATAGTGCATTCGTAGGCATTTTTAATTTCTCGGTGCTTTTATTTCTTGTCAAAAGATTAGGCAAAATTTGAATTGAGTAAATATTCTAGTTCGGACAGAATAATTCATGTATTAATTTATTCAAAGTATGAAAATGAAAAAATTTTCCATCCAATTAAATCTTCAGTACCAATGAATGCTACAAGGTTGGACACTGATGAATATTAAAACAAATCATCGAAAAGTTTGACCCTTTTTTAATTGTAAGAATATTGATTGAATTTTTCCATGTACGTGATGAAAAAACAAGCTCAGAAATTGATGAAATTTGAACTCTCCAGAACTGTAAGATGAATGGGATGAAACTTATAAATCAACTTCCAAAGAATCAAATTCACCGTTGAAATAAAAATTTTCCATCATCATCAAGCCAAGGACGTAGCCAGAAATTTCG
>JAPYZK010002059.1:491-15733 GCA_030522785.1 Platygaster equestris | reverse complement strand
GTAACATTAAAATTATGTATTTATTCCATTTTCCAACAATTTGTGGGTTTATAGTATTTTGTATTTCGTATTTATTTTTTGAATAATTTTTACGTCTTTTGATATTTTGATTTAAGAATTGTGGGAATTCCGAAAGTTTTGCTGTTTTGAAGAATCTCGAAACTTTGAGGCTTCAAAATTTCGAAAATTTTGAAGTTTGAAATAATTACAAAGCTTCAAATTTGCTAACCTTTGCAGTTTTTGAAGTTTCGGCAATTTCGAAAACTTCAAAGTTTTGATGAATTTAGATGGGTTTAAAGTTTTAAATCTCTTTTTGATGTTTCAGATAATTAGAATTTAGAATCTATTGGTTTTTTAAAGTTATACCAAATTTGCAACAATATTGAAGTTTTCAAGTATTTCGAAGTTTCTAAAATCTTCAAAGTTTTGAACATTTTGGGTGTTTTTTGCGGCCCCCCTGAAATTGGCGCCAATGGCGCGTGCCCTGCTTGCCATACCCTAGATACGCCTCTGCGATTTTGACAGGCTTCAAAAAAGATTTATACAAATTTTTGGTGATTTTCAATTATTTCCAATTCTTTGAATGATTTCGATTGATTTTAATTTTCATTTAGTGTTTTGATGATTTCCAATGATTTTTGTTGAAATTATAAATCTTTAATAACATTATTCTACTCAAAGCAGAATCGCGGGAAAGTTTAAAAGTTTTCAAGTTTTATAGTTTTATATTTACTGAATTTGTCTACTTTGAAAATTTACCTTTTTAAAATTTAACTTAAACGTTTTACAATTAAAAATTTAAAATTCCCGAAACAAAAAACACTCGAAATACGAATTTTTTGAATTCAAAATACGCGAATTAGAATTATACGTGAATTTAAAAACTTCAAGTCATTCAAAAAGTGTCACAATTTACTTTTGGGCATTTCCAAATGAAAAAAAATGGAATTTTTTATTTTAAACTTAAAAAACTAAAAAATTTCTCATTTTTAACGGGAAAAAATGAAAAATTGAAAATTTCTCGTAAAATTGGAAAATTTATAATTTTAAACATTAAAAAATTATTATAACAAAAAAATTTTTGTTTTGAAAATTCAGAAATGAAAAATTGAAAATTTTAAGAATTGTTATTCCCACATTAAAAACACAAAAAATATTTAAACGATAAAATGTCAAATTCTGAATTATCAAAAAATTTCAATTTTCAGTTTAAAATATTTGGAGATGAAAATTCAAAATTTTCGAGTAGAAAATTTTCTTTTTTCGCATTTTCCTAAATTCAAAGTATCAAATTCATAGTAAGTAGATTTTAAATATTTAGAAAAATTTCGAAATTCAATTTTGAACATTAAACAAATGAAAAACGAAGAATTTTTTGGTTTTGAACGTTCAAAAATAAAAAATTGAGAATTTTGAAATTTTTAATTTCCACATTGAAAACTCAAACAAAAAATTTAAACGAAAAAATGTAAGATTTCAAATTATCAAAAAATTCTCATTTTCAGTTTGAAACATTTGGAGATAAAAATTTAAAATTTTTTTGAACTTGGATTTTTTTTTAATCAACAACCAATATTGAAATTATAAAAAATAGATTCCAAATTAAAAAAAAAATCAATTTCGATTATTGTAAAATGAAAAAGAGAAAATTTTCAACTTGTGAAATTGCTCAATTCCACAAAATCAAATCGAATTTTTAAATTATTGAAAATAAACAAAATTAACCAAAATTTTATTGTCAAACATTCCAAAATTAAAAATTCAGAATTTCATAACAGAAAATTGTCAGAATTTATATTTTTTAAATTTGGAAAATCAAGATAATTAAATTTGAAATAAATTTCAAAATTCTAAATAATCAAAAAATTTACAAATTTTTGTTTTAAACATTTTAAAATAGAAAATTGGACATTTTCAAATCCAAAATTGTCTAAATTTATAATTTCTGAAAAAAAAATGCGAAAATTATTTCAAGTGTAGTATACAATTTTTAACAATTCCAAAAATAAAAAAAATTAATTTCAAACGTTTGGAAACAAAAAATAGAAAATTTTCAAATAAAAAATTTGTTAAAATTAAAAATACACAAATTAATCCAAAATTCAAAATAACAAAATTTTTTAGAGTAAATTTCAAAATATAAAAATAATGGAAAATACTTAAATTTTGGATTTCTAAATTGCAAAACTTAGAATTCAAAATTTATTTGATGTAAATTCAAAATTTCAAATTATTCTAAAATTATTGAAATATCTAATTAACAAATTTTTAAACTAAAAATTCAGAATTTGAAAATCTGAAATTTGTAAATTTACATTTTCAAATTGAAAAAACTGAAATTAAATTTCGAAATACAAAAAAATTACTTGTCTTTTGAAATTAAATTAAAATTAAAAACACAAAAATTATTCAATTTTGAATTTGGAATTTTCGAATTATTCTAAAATCATGAAAATTTTTAATTTCACAATTTTAAAACTCAAAATTCAGAATTGGAAAATCAGAAATTTTTAAATTTACATTTTAAAATGTTCAAATACTGACATTGGAATTTGAAATACAAGAAAAATTAAATTTATTTCGAAACTAAATTAAAATTCAGAATAAAAAAAAATTTTGATGTACATTTCGAAATTTCAAAGTATTCAGAAATTATGGGAATTTTCAATTTTACAATTTCAAGATTTAAGGAAAAAGGGAAAGTGCAAATTTATACCTTCGTGAATTTGTTGTACCCAACCTTTTTGTGTGTAAGGGTGTGCCAAGTTCCTAGTGTCATCGTATACCCCATGATAAGGCCTTTTTAGGTTTTTGGCAGGAGTACCCATTCTGATAAAATGTGTAACTGCAGTTTGCTGCAGTAGAGAGTACCTGAAAATAAATGGATTATTACTTTATGTTTCTAATGCACAATAAAAAAGTCTGCTCAGTATTTGAAAATGTTTATGGTAGTTGAAATATTTTATGCAAGAACTACGGTGTTACTGAACCAAATAGTCTATATTACAAGACAGAAAATACATAAAATGTTTACCTTCAAGAAGATACTGATTTCGTTTTTTTCTATTTCGGTTCTAAAGTTACCGGGAGAGTTTTCCGTAGCTACTAAATGAATTTTTCTTTGATATTTTGCCTCAATGGCAATCGTGAAAATGCATCAACCCTGGGAGTTACAAGAAACCTACGGAAAGAACAATATTTTATTAAAACGATGAAACATAATATTTAATAAAATGTTAAAGAATAATTTTTTTGTTATGATTTTCCAATTTTTAAATACGAAAGAACATGCTCGTAAACATTGAGTAATTCTTATGAAATACACAAAAAATTCCTAAAATGATGGAAAAACTTGGAAAAACACAGTTTAAAAAAAAATCAAAGTATCGATGAAATCGAGAACCTATAAATAAATTATCACATCGAAAGAATATAACATCATCATAATATATTATTCCCAAAATTATTGTTCATCACACATGTTTGATATTGTTTATCAAACAAAAGAGAAACATGGAAGATTTGTGGCAGGATAAATTTTGATTTTGCACCTAACTCTAAAAAACGTACATCCACATTTTACGAATAACCGACCAAATCCTAGAAAAGTCCAAAGTTTCTCATTACGCGACTTGGTAAATTATCGAGGTCTCATTAATTACGAATTACATTTGTTTACTTATTTCAATCTTAACCTCACTTATTTCCATGCTCACTGTGAAGCGGCCGAATCGGACCGAATGTAAATATTGCGAATAATTCTTCAACATAATGTAAATGAGGTGTAAATTACAAAAAAAACAGACTTACAGTTTCAGAAGTGTAATTAAACTTTCATGAAATGTGGCACATGAATTTTATTAGAAATGTTTTTTCGTCGAGCGCATTTTGGGCCACTTTATTGTGCAGTGCAGTGCATCATATTTTTTCATATTGCGTAGTCGTGGTCGTACAATGCAGTGCGCAATGGATAGGTGTGTGTGTGTGTGTATATGTGTGAGGCGTAAGTGCCTGTGTAGCATATATGTTCCATACGAGTACACTGAAGTTTTTGAATTTAAGCCAATCGTAGTCTCGGTATCAGAGCGGGAAAACTTTAATTGACTAATCAGGAATAACTTCCTGTTTACAGCAGGAAATGAGAAGAAGCCGGAAAAAAAATGCTTCTTCTTTTTTCTGGAAAGCGCATAAATGCGCATGAAAGGCATTTTTCACCAAATCACGAGTTATTTGGTCGTTTTTGACTCGATTTTTTTTCTTATTAATCAACATTGGGACTGTAAGTATATTGTAAAAAATACAAGATAATTCATGTCTGCACCTATAATTTATATTTAAATATGAGTTTGAAATAAATAATAATTTTTTGGTAACTACTGTTTTTAAACATAACCTGAAAATTTTAAAAACACATTTTTAAAGTAAAATCATTAAAATTTCGAATTCCATATAGTGCATAACAATTCTATTTCTTTGGATACAATATTACAGGTATAAAAATTAAAATTTAAATATAATGATTATCCATGGTTATGATTATATTGATTGATTTTTCAGTTCATGATTTTAAATTCCAAAAACTTTTTTTCACATATTAATAAAAGTCCAGTGAATTTTTTAATTTCAAGGTTGCAATAATACATCTTATTGAGACGTTTCAAATAATTTTTATACGAAAATTTAATTTTTTTCTAAAATTTATTTAATGATTTTTTGATAATTAACTACTCAAAAGTAATGTAATAATTATTTTATGGTTATTAAATTATTATGTAATTTATACATAAAATTATTTTAATTAAATTATAATATTTCATGGAAAATATGTTCAATGTTTATTTCAGTAGAAAAATCATTTTATTACAACTGCGCACATTTATAATAAAGTGAGGATGTAATTGTAACGAAAAAATATAAACTTCCGTTAAAAATTATTGAATTATAAGCAAATTACTGGAAAAAAACACTGACTTGAACAACAATAAAACGATAATGAACGTTTAGAACAAGAAATAAATTAATTGAGTTTCATAAAAATAATAATAATGGTATTAACTGTAAAAAAGGTGCCTTTACACTAAAAAAAGGTTGCTAATTAATAATTATATTTTCAGGCAGATAAAATGTTCGCATTCATAAAACCATCCGATGGGTCTGCAGAATTTGTTGTACCTGTGGAAACTATCCGTCATTTCGACTCCAAGCATTTAAATAACAACAAGGAGTACAACATTTTAGTTAATGGAAACGCCAAAGGAAAATCAAAATATACAAAAGGCTTCGTGAAAGGAATTGGTGGTAAAACATATTTCGTGTATTCCGTTAATATACAAGTCATATTTTGTAATTTTTTTCAATGTTTGAAATTGTAAATACTGGAAGTTTTTTGGAATTTGCCTATTTAAAAAAACGTTCATGTCTCAATAGTTTTTTCTTTAAGTTTTGAAATTTTTTTTTAATTCAAAAAATCGTGCACTCGAAAAATTTAGTATAAAAATTGAAAATTTATTTTTTTATTGACTAACATTGTTAAAATTGTGAATTTATGATTCGTTCATGTTGCAATAGTTTTATTCTTGAATTATTAAAATTCATTTTTCCTCAGTTCCACAAATTTTGTTTTTGAACAATTGACTATTTTAAAAATTGGAAATTCATATTTTCATCAACTAAAATTGTCTAAATCGTGAATTTATAAATTCCAATTTTCAACAGTCGCGAAAAATTAGTATATTTATAACGTTGGTTTCCCATTTTTAATTATAATGTTTTTTACTCAAAGAAAAAATATTTCGGAACGAAAATAACGAATTTTTGAATTATATGTTGTCTTCGTTCCGATGATTGTGCACTTTGAACATTTACTTATTCAAAAATTGGAAATTCATATTTTTTGAATAACTAGAATTATCTGAATAGTTAATTTCTCAATTTCGATTTACAAAAGTCGCTCAACATTGGTAATTGCATTTATTTCCAATCCCGATTTTTGATTCTAATTTTTTTTACTCGAAGAAATAATGTATTAGTACAAAAATTACGAATTTATTAATTTTTTATATTTTTTTAGTTCCAAAAATTGTGAAATAAAAAAATTGATCGTTTTAAAAATTGAGAATTTATTTTTTTATCAACTGAAATTGTCCAAATTGTAAATTTATGAATCTCGATTCCCAAAAGTCGCTAAATATTGGTAATTTCATCATTGTTTAAAATTTGGATTTTTAATTATAATTTTGTGTACTCAAAAAGTTTTTGCAGGACAAAACTTTGTCCTGAAATTGTTATCAAAATAACAAATTCTTGTATTTTTGAAATTTTTTTTTGTCTTAGTTCCAACAATTGTGCACTTGAAAAATTAACTAATTTATAAATGATGAATTAATTTTTTCATTAACTGAAATTGTCCAAATTGTGAATCTGTAAATTTCGATTTCCAAAAGTCGCTGAATATTGGTTATTTGAATTTTAAATTCCAACTTTCTATGATAATATTCTGTATTAAACGAAAACATATTTTAGGACAAAAATGAAAAATTCTTGAATTTTCGTAACTAATTTTTTGTTTTCTGGGTTCTAAGTATATGGATTTCTCATGAAAATTCAAATCGAATCTGAATTACATTTAAACGTTGTATAAACATCGAAAAAGTTGAATGTTTGCAGGGCAAATTCCTGATGATCTTATATGAATATATGTTACAATATTCATGATTAGTGCTGACTATAATTC
Organism: Platygaster equestris; assembly: GCA_030522785.1. Classification (NCBI taxonomy): domain Eukaryota; kingdom Metazoa; phylum Arthropoda; class Insecta; order Hymenoptera; family Platygastridae; genus Platygaster; species Platygaster equestris. The sequence goes on along the minus strand of JAPYZK010002059.1, from coordinate 9,000 downwards.
AGAGAATGTATCATTTATTTGAACTAACCACATTAACGAGACTTACACAAATATTCGTAAACTATTATAGCTGATAAAGACAAACTAGAGGCAGAATTTTCTAAGAAGAGAATGTCGTTGCCGCCGCAGAAATTGAGACACGAGGCTTCAGAGGTGTCCACGACCGAAATAGAAGAAGAAAATAAAGAAGAAAACTTTTCTGATGTAAGTTATTATGTAAATGTTATATACATAAGAACGTCAAATTTTGTCGCAATCGTAACATCAAAGAATTCCCAGCAAGTATATTGAAATAAACATCATTTTTTCCAGGAAGACGCAGATGCAATTGACTCCATATTCTTAATGAGAAAAGCAAAACTTGAGAAAATACGCGAGGAGAAAAAAAAGGTATCATACATGTGATCACAATATTAATTTTTTATTATTATTGTCTATATTTTAAATACGATTATTATTATTTATTCCTGAAATTATTATTATTATTACATCTAAAAATCACACAAAAAATGTGTGGACGTGAAACTCTGTGAATTGATGTTGCAAAATGAAAACAGCTTAAGACTAAAATGACAAAATACGATAGTTGGAATTAAGGTGACTAAAATCCAATTTGGAAATTGTGCAGATTTTGTCTTCAAATTGAGTAGAAACATCAAAATTTGGGCTATGTACTTCAAGAATCGTAAAGTCGAATAAGTAGAAAACTCAAACGAATTTTTTTTTTTCAAGTCGAGGATTTTTCGAACTTATTGAATGTTATAATAAAAAATCTCATAGGAGAAAAAGTCAAGAGAAACGATTGACTCTGTCGCTGATGAAACTGAACAACTCGACACGAACAAAACCATCGAAAGTGTCAAGGCTACTGAGTCAAACTCATGCAAAAACTCCAGTTCAACAGTTTCTCCCACGCGAAACTCTCGGTCAGCTGCAGCCTCATGTCTAGATGAAGAGTTTTCAACATTTCAGAAAAACTTGAACGCAACATCGACTCCGAAAACACTGAAGGTCAATATCAAAAATTAGAAACATTTAATAATATTATTTAAAATCTGCAATTCTGCGAAATTATTTTTAAATACAGTTCAAAATTTCTCTACTGTATGTAATTTAAAAATTTTTCGTGGTAGGAAATCGAAAAAGTTTTAACATTCCCTAAATTTAAATTTTTGATCTTGTGAATATTGACGTTTTCATGAGTTTCTATTTTTTCATTCTTTCGTTTTCAAAATTGTCCGGACTGTACAAGTCACGGAATATTTCAATTTTTTTTAACTCTTAAGTTCGTAAAAGCGTTCAGGTTCTGGAATGTTGCGGAGTTTTGAGATTCTGAATTTTCGTAGTTATTGCAAAAAGGCTCAGGTGTTTGATAATTCAAAACTGCAATTAATCAATTTTGAATCTCACCTGATCTGATGCTATAACGATATTATTATTTTATGAAATTGGCAACATAAATTCATTCATTCTGAAAGATTTAATAATTCAATTCCAGATATCTTAATTGATTGATTTTAAAATCAATCGAACTTGGAAAAATTGATGTAAATAATTGATAAAATAAGCGAATAATTTTTTTTACAAAATTTGCGTAGTAATGTTTTTCTAGCGTCAAAAAATGACTCCATATTTGGAACGAAAATAAAGCAAAACTTGAGCAAATACGAGACAATTAGAAGAACGAATGTACCGTTACTAGATTTTTTTAATTTGAAAACTCAGAACTTTTGCAGATTTAATTTCAAAATTCCCTTGACATTTCGATAATTGCGCTATGTACTTAAAAAATCGTAAAGTGTCGAAGAAGTCGAAACCTCGAACGAGTTCCCTATTTGTAAGTCGAAGAGCTTTTAAATTTATTTAATGTCAATAAATAATCTTATAATCTAATTAGAGGATGCATGATTTCCAGGAAAAAGATGCTGCAAATGACTCTGTCATTGACAAAACTGTACAACTCGACTCGATCAAAGTCATTGAAAGTGTCAAGGCCAATGGGTCGAAAACATGCAAAAACTCCAGTTCAACTGTTTCTCCAACACCAAACCCTTTGTCAGCAGCTTCACGTCTGAATAAAAACTTGTCAACTTTCCAAAAAAACGCAGCATCAACTCCAATAATACCTAAGGTGAATATTAAGTTATTAAGAACTGCAATCTCCAAAATCTGCCTAGTTTAAAGATTACAGTTATTCGAAAATTTTTTAAATAATTTTACATTTTTTAGAAATTGCAAATTTCAATAAATCACTTCAAATTTTTCATTTTTTTAGAGTTCTTTTTTGAAATTTCTTCTAATTGAAAGTTTGAAAATTTATTCCAATTGAATTTTTTCTCTTTGAAAGTTCTCCTAATTTTAAAATGAAGGGATATTCCCGATTATTAAAAATTATGTAAATTTATGGAAAACTTAATTCTGTCCAGTTGTTACATTGATGTAATTATCAATTTTCACAGAATAATAATAAGAACGTTTCGGAAATTTTTGATTTTGTTTCTCAAAATTTCTGTGTTTGTGAAATTTGCAAAGTTTCGGAATGTTGCGCAGTTTAGAATTTTTTGATTTAGATGTCGATTGAGATTTTTGAAGATATTCCTTAATTAATTTCTGGAAATTTGAAAATGAATTGAATGGTTTTTAAAAATTTCCGTATAACCTTTAATGAAATTATTGATATCATGATATTCGTTTGAAATAATGAATTTTTATCTCTGAAAAAACGATCAATTCGATTTCGGAAAATACGTTCTCCGAAAAATAAATCAAATTTTACTTAATCGATATAAATTGTTGGAATCGATAGAATTTATTCAAAAATTAATTTGTCTTTCGAGCGTCAAAGAAAGCCTGAATTTTCAAAGAATTTCGAATGAGAATTTTATAATAGTATGAATAATCCCATTATGCGACAATTGTCGGATTTCATGCAATTCTTCGAATTTATGAAATACTAAATTATTTTGAATCTCCAAATTTATATGATTATGAATTCTTACCAAGTTGTAAAATTCGAAACTTTTCTGAAGTACAACTTTTCTAATCTCGTGGAATTTTGGACAACTGAAAATTTTTAAATGGTTGATATATTTTCGTTTTTGGAAATTATCAATGATCATAAAGTTTGAATTATTTCTCCAATTTTTGTTTTTCGTACAATTTTTGAAGTTCTGGAATTCTGCAGAGTTCAGAGATTTCAGATGTCTTGAGTTTTTGTAAATAATTCTGATTTTCTGGAAATCTCAATTTTGATTTGAGCTCATCACTAATTGATAAGCTCATTTGAAATTTATTCTACAAAAATGCGATATTTTTCATTATGCAATGATTAATTTCAAAAATTTATTGATTTCAACATTGTTTTCGTAACTGTTCTCAGACTGCTCAGAAAGATTCGAACGCTGCAGTAACACTAGAGGACTTGTCCGTGGAGTTAAAAAACTTGAAAAAGCTCCAAAAAATCGATCGTGTAGAAATTCAACGCCTAAAACAAGAGCTGGAAAACGAGCATCAAATAAATAGAGATACGAGTCGCTTAAATTTGCAGCTTCAACGACAAGTTGTGGAGTTTTTTGATGAACTCAGAGGTATAGACTATTATTTTTTCATAGTTTTGTTGATTAAAATTATATAGAGATTTAGCGAAAAATTTTAAAGAATGTTAGCGGCTGAATATTTATGTAAATAGTCAATCAGAATAACGAACCTAAGAAAATGAGTATCAAAATTACAAGTTTGTAAAATGTTTAAAATACTAAACATTACAAACATATATGGAAAATGTAAAAAATTGCCTATAACTTTGAAGGATAGAAAAATTTTGTAGGAAATTGAATAAATGCGAAATTCGAGTTTCAAAATTTCTTGAGTTATTTTGGATAATTTAGAAACTTATGAAAATTTTGTATATTCAAAAAAATTTTTTAATCTTCAAAGAGCTTCAGATTTCAAAGATCGTAGAAATAATATCAAACTTGTGTTGATTTGTGTTGTCAATTCCTTGAAATTGGTTCAATTTCGACGAAAGTTGAACGAATTTTGTGTGTGATTTTCCAGAACTTTTGAAATCTTTCAAGTATGGGCATTTTTGGAGTGATTAAAAAATATTTTTACAGATATAACAAAGGCTTTTGTGAATAACAACGAAGAGACGGCGTCTCCAAGTAATGGCTTTCCTACTATTGGACGCGAAAGAATGAGCGATGGATTGGTGCGTCTTTTTTCTATATATATGCGCATGTATAATCGATAATTTGTACAATATTTGAAAATAATATAAACAACCTAGACATTTCATTTACTAAAATTAACAATATGGTATCTTGACATTTTTATCCATTAAAACGTTCCGAATTATCCATCTGTATATTTTGTTATGAACTAATATTGTGGAAATGAAGAATTTATCGATTTCAATTTCTTACAATTGTCTAATATCAAAAATTTGATTCATTGTGAATTTTTATTGTTGTTTATAATTTTTCTGTAGATTTAAATAAGGTATTCCAAGTTTGTAATTAATAACTGTTTCCACTAAAATTGTCGGGTTTTTTAAATTCTAATTTTCATCAACTTTAATCGCTACATTCACAAATTTATGAATCTTAATTGACTGGAATATTGAATTCTGAAATTCATGACTTTTCATCCACAAATATGATCGAATTTTAAAAACTTCATGGATTTAGAATTTTACTTTTGTTTTCGTCGTTTTTTTTTAACTGAAAGAAACAATTTTTCGGACTTTTGCAGTTAGTGAAATATGTACGTCTTAGAATTCTAAAAATTTATCACATTCTGTCAGTCTAAGTCTGAGTTACACAATGTAAAAATTTGACAAACATCACTCAACAAACGTACTTCTTATCCAGATTCACGTTGGTCAAAACCAGTGGGTGGCAACGACCAAGTTCAAGAGTCTTTTGGCCGCGCATGATCCCGGAAGTTTCATCAGAGGCATGGCGCGCTTACTCTTCGACGAAAAGACCGAGTTGCTGCAAAGTACAGTGAGCGGTAAACCGAGCAATCGGAAAAGAAAGTGGTGTGACACTAATGAAAATGATGACAGTGCAGCAGCGACTTTAGAAGTCAAGAAACTTGATCCCATCAGAATGGAGGCTATCAAAGGTGAAACGAATTGAACGTCAAAATTTGGTAACTAAATTTCAGAAAAAATTTCCTTGCAATTTGAAGGCCATGTTTTCTCGTCTCTTTTGTTTTAACCGACGGAATATTTCTTGACTTCGTCAATATTTGTTTAAAATTTGTGGAACTCAAAATTTCAAAATTGGTTGAAGAACTTGAATGTACGTAATTTTTGACAAACGAAGAATATCTATGATTTTTGATAATTTTGGAACTTGATAAATTTGAAACAATCTCAGCATTCTTGTAGCTTTCGTAGAAGTTAATATTTTTGAATGTTTTAGAGTCATCACAAATTTATTTTATTCCAGTAAATGTTTTTTAAAAATTCGTGAAACTCAAAATTTTAAAATTAGTTGAACATCTTCAATTTACGTAATTATTCGGAAAACGAAGAATATGTATGATTTTGAATAATTTTCCATGTTTTCAAAGACTGACAATTGACAAAATTGTCATACATCTCCGAATGTCGGATAAATCGACATTTAGAGACATTTTGAATATAAAATATAATAAAAAATGTCATTAATATTTTGCACACATTTTTGGAATGTTCTCAAAGATACAAGACAGTTGCTAATTAATGAATTACGCACTGTATCGCCTACTCAAAACTGCACGTTCCTAAATAATGAGAAGTATTATTGATTGGCTATACTTACGTTCAAAGTACGATCCAGCTAGCTTTGGTCCAAGTCCATTCATTAATTACGTAAATATCCATTGCAGAACAGTATTTTATGTAATATACAATGTCACGGCACTTCAATTACTCATTTTATTTACTCTACTAGCAGTACTAGCTTCCACTGAGTAGCACTGAGTAGTAAAAGTATATAAGGAAGTACACTCCGAACTGGTTTATCGGCAAAGTAGTTTTACCCAGACGCGAGAGACTCGTTTATCGGAACGCGCGATCGCTCTTCTTACCCTTACTATTGACAACCACTCGTACTGTCAAAAAACCACGATTGCTGTGAGTCCAAGAGCGGTCTAAAAGGACCAACCGCTTTTCTTCAATTCCCGTTCACAATTTTATGACCAAGTGGCCGTTCACATATTACGTCACGCGATTTCGGGTTAATTTTGACCCCGCTCCCCTCCCCCTCGTCACATTCCGTCACAAATCTTGACCTCCCCTCCCCCTGTAACGTCACACAATCATAATTAATCACCTGTAAGGCATTGAGGTCAAGTATAAGTCGATAAATTGAAAAATCATGCAATATGGCGCTTTACAGATATCGAATACTTTCAAACACAAAAAATATCATGAAATAACAACAAAGTTATGAAATTTCATTCCTTGAATCCTTCGGAAAAATAAAGAAAAAACAGATATTTCCATGTGACGTTACGTTGGCGTTGATCTTCCCAACCCCCCTCATCATACACCGTCACACCTCTCAGGACCCCTCCCCCCACTCTAAGCGCGTGACGTAACATGTGAACGGCCCCTAATTGAACGTTATCTCCGGAACGATTCACGGAAGCCTCTATCGCGAAATTTCGTAGCACTTTAACTAATGTACATGTAATATGCATGTATAAAAACATATTTTAACGTTTACAGATTCACTGAAGTTTTATCTAAAAGCGGATAAATTCAACAAATATTCAATCGAGCGGAAAAATGAAATCGTGAACAGTGTCAACCCTGTAATTTCATTGATGCTGTCCAATATGAAGAAACCCGCAAGAAAGAAGAAAGTTGTTGAATCACACTTCGAAGAAACTCAAAATAATGGTGGCCAATCGTCAGCTGACATCAATGGCAAGAGTGAGTTTGCACAAATGCTACTGTAGAAGTACTATGTAATGTTGAACTTATTGTAAATATGTTAAACTCATAAGATCTCTATGCAAATTATTAGAAACTTCAAGAATCAACCAGGATCCCTTAAAAAGTCGCACTATATTGTCCTTTGCACTCCCTCAAAAATCGTTTGAAAAAAATTCTAAATCATGTAAGAAGTCACTAGGAATTAAAAAAGGTCACTGTAGGTCTCTTTCGAATTTCCTCGATTTCCTTCAAATTTACTGGGAACACTTACAAAAACTAACAAGAATACTCTGAACACTACCATTATCTCTTCGAATTTCACATTATAAACCCCCTCCCCCCCCAAACCAAAAAAAATTTGTTGAATCTCTTTCCCCTCTCCCTCTTTGTAACGCTCTTTTCCATAATAGCTAACATTGTTTGACACGTTTCACCGATACCCCCCCCCCCCCCCCAAGAGCGTGACAAAATACATGAACGGCCTCATTCAATAGTTCACGTAATAGTAGTTTTCGTAACGGGCACGGGTGGGAAAATTTGACGAAACGTGAAGATTACGTCCCGAGCCGAAGGCGAGGGATGTAACACGTGAGTCAAATTCGCGCGGTCGTGACCTTTGCGAACATTACTTTTCACCATGATAACCGAGAAAACATTTCTCAGTACTAATTTTGAGGTTAGAATGGTGAAAAATATTTTTTTACCACATGTGTATGTTTCTCGCGTCTTTTCATACCTGTGAAGCGGTCTTAAAGTTCCGTTCTCCGAGCGATGCTAGCGCCGCCGGCAATAAAACATACTTTCCATCCTCAGGGCAAAAAGTATACTTTTTTGCGCGCTGTTCTGAGCAAAAAAATGATGACGGGCAAAAAAGTATGCTTTTTTGCCGGCTCGGGATTAAAAGTAGGTATTATTTCCCTCGTCGCTAGCATCGCTCTCAAACGAAAGTTTAGGACCGCTTCAGGTATGAAAAGACGCTCAAAACATACACTTGTGGTGAAAAATATCTTTCGCACCAAGGGACAGAAGTTGGACATTTTCTCGATCGATGTATTGATCGAGATATATGTATTTCGCGTCTTTTAATACCTGCGGAGCAGTCTTAAAGTTCCGTTTTTCGAGCGATGCTAGCGCCGTGGGCAAAAAAACGTACTTTTCATCCCTAGGGCAAAAAAGCATACTTTTTTGCCGTCTCAAAACGGAAGTTTAGTATCGCTCCAGGTATTGAAATGACGCTCAAAACATACACTTGTGGAAATAAGTATCGTTCATACGGAGGGACAGGAGTTGGACTTTTACTCGTGCCGATACATCGATCTCGAAAAGTCTAAATTCTGTCCCTTGGTGCGAAATATACGATTATTCACTTGTCGGGAACATTATGTCTGAATATCTATGGACTTGAACTTTCATTTAGGTTATATAAACTTCATATACACATACTTAACGTAACTGAAAATATTCGATCATAACATCAATATTTTTAGAGAAATTGACTGACAACGAAAGAAAAATCGAAGATCGCCTCAGCGATAGTGAGTTGGAGGAAAAAATTGAAGCGTCCGACATTAGCGACAG
>JAPYZK010002058.1:0-27872 GCA_030522785.1 Platygaster equestris | reverse complement strand
AAATTAGGCCAGTCATTTCCAAATTAGATAATTACCCTTGGAGGGAAGTGGCGCACAGGTGGAGTGCGGATTCTACGGTCCGCCTTGGATCTGTTCCGTACAACTTTGGAATGGATGGCACAGCTCACGCAGTAGTGCAATTTACAGTAGAGTTTCGGCAACACGTATTGCGTGTACACACTGGCATCTGAGATGTCCCTGACTGCAGCCGCCTCTACAATGTTGCGGACGACGAATTTTTTGATTGCCTTGTCCTTGGGCACGCATCTGGCGCAATTAGTACAGCGTACTGGGTTAACATGGCCACGACCATGCTTGCTCCTGCCACCGTTTCTTCGCTTGAAAGGCTGAAAAATTTCATTTATAATTAGTATATAATGCTACAGAGTGAAAAAGGTAGAGAAATATGTCAAAAGTTATCAATTTAAAATTGTCACACATTCTTACAATTTTCGGAACAGTGAAACAAGTTTTTAAAAATTTTCGAAATATCGTAAATTTAGTAACTTTTTGGAAATTAAATTGAGGGTTTTCGTAAAAAGGAATTTTTGCGAATATTCTGATTGTTGTTCCTCAATAATTTCTCTAAAATTAGATCATTGTCATAAGTATTGTAGGGCATGAAAAGTGTTATAAAATCTTCAGGATATCGACCAGTAGTGCAAAAATATTCCAAAATTAACGCTTAAAAGTTGAAGAAATTCAGACTCTACGGGTTTTACTATAAAAAAAGTCGAATTAGAGATTTAAAAAAAATGCAAATTATACCTGTGTGGAAATGCGACAATTTCATGTCCAATAACTTTGGAAAAAGTGTCGGACAATCGATAACATGGCAAAATAAGTGTTTACAGACTCCAATAATTTAATTTCGGTAATTTTACCTTAGTTTTTTATTAGTATTTCATCAAATTTGGATTTTAACTCACCATCGTGTTCGCTAGCAGGTTCCGCAAAAAAAAGAGAGGTTAAGCTTACGTAAACAAATCACAATTAGCGATATAAATTCTTTTTCCGACTCAACATGGCCGACATCACAAAAAACGCGAGTAAAATATTCAATACTGGTTTAATTTTTATGAATAAAAAATACTCTCGTTAGGTAAATAAGTAATAAATCGTATTACTGCATTTATTTTTCTAAACTTGGTGTGAAAATATATGAATTCTACTTTTTAGAAAAAAACGCGCGTACTTTCGACGACTAAAAAAATAATTTAAAAAAAACCATCAGACGGCTGAACGTTGGTTAGTCGAATATATTACGACTGAGTTAAGAAAAAATGTATCAAAAAAACATCAATTACATTAATCTTTAAAAACCGTATAAATTTAGTTCCAAGTTTTACATTTTCCGCGAGGTTTTTGATTCCCGAATCTCGTATAATTATGTACGTCTTGAATACTGCGCGAATCGTTGAGAAAGATTGTCAGTAACTTGTAGTCCTTGTAGTAATTAAATGAATTCAGTAGTATTGATCATTTGATTTATTGTGATTAATTATTTATTTTTGTTTATTTATTTCGAACATTACAAAGAATTAAACAAAAGTAAGAAATATTCTCTGAGAAATGGGGAAAGAAAAACGAAAAAAGAAAAAGCCTCATCAACAAACCAGCTTTGATTTAACAAATTTCGAAGTATCCAAGTGTGATGATTCTAAGGCCGAAAATATGGAAGACGAAGATTCGGACGATATTCTTCAAAGAATAACAGAAAAAGTGAGGAAAAAAATACTTTTGACTATTCTCACACATTTTTCTAAAAAAAATTCCCCATGTTATTTTTGAAGGTTTTTTTGTCAGACTTTCCAGAGTCCGGAAATCATAAAAAAAAAAAAAAAAAAAAAAAAAAAAAAAAAAAAAAAAAAAAAAAAAAAAAAAAAAAAAAAAAAAAAAAAAAAAAAAAAAAAACTGAATAATGTGATCTGCGGAGTTGAGAATTATTTTGAAAATGACAGCGAAAAATTAAAAAAATTTTAGCACCAGTTGTAAGATACATTATAAGATATAGTTATAACCACCATTTCATCACATTTTGTATCATGGATTTTATGAAGTCACGAAATCGTGCACATTCTTTAAAATGTTCAATAAAAACTAATTCTCACTAATTCTAAATTCGAATGATCAAGTTCATTACAGTTTTATCAAATTTTTTATCAACAATTTTATCTAGTTACATAATTGGACAATTTTATCAAATTATTAAATTGAAGAAGTTGATAGTTAAAATAAAAGTCAAAATGAAAAATTTCCATAAGGTTTAATAAAAGCTTATTCTGAATTCAAATTATTAAATTCATTATAATTGTACCACATCAGTTTTCCAAAATATTTAAAAAAAAACGGATTTTGAATTTAATTTGAAATTTTCAGCTCCAGTCGGTCAACGTGGAAGAAAAATTGTCAGCATTGGCAAATTTGGAAGCAGCCTGCAGAAACAGTATTTTAGCTGAGTCCGCTAGCAGTCAGAGCGAGCTTTTGAAAATATTAGGATCCATGTTAATGGACACCGACAACTTAGTCCGTGGGGCTGCAGCAAGCACACTGCGTATCATCACTGATAATCTGGAAGATAGCGTAGAAAAACTTTTAAAGAATGACATTGTGACGCCCATTGCCGGACTATTAAAAAAGGTTCGCATAATGGGCATTTTTAATGCCCAAAAAACCTCAAAAATGCTAAAAAAGCAAACAGAAATTCGAATTGTTTAAATTTAGACTTTCTGAACAAAAATCCGTAATAAACAATGTTTTCAAAAATAAATTTCTCAACAAACCTTGATGTCAAAAACACAGCAAACTTTCACTAATGGAAACGCAAGTCTCCACCGTTTCCATAATTGAAAGTCTACTGTATACAATTCAATTGAACTGAAATGAAAAAAATCCTACAGTTGTTTTTCCATGTAAAAATGACAACGTTCCACATCCATTTCCATAATTGGAAGTCTACGATACCACAAAAAATGCAAATTTTTAGCTAACTTGGACTAATCAGGAAAATTTTTTCGCAGCACTATGCCAACTGGCAACCTGGCTTACTTCCCACTGTCTCCAGGTCCCAAGAGATTCAGGAGAAGGAGACCTTTATACAAGCCGTGACCCTCTTGTGGAGCCTGGCTGAAAAAAACGACGTCGCCCTGAAGCGCTCCGACGAGGAGAACCTCCTTCCCTTCCTTTTTCCTTACCTGGACACGTCCACGTACGACCCAGAAATTTGCACCGTCGCCATACAGTGTATTTTGACATTGTCCGAGGACCGGCCCAAAGCCCTGGCTCAGCTAAAATTCTGTGAGAGTACCGTGCTGAAGATGCTCGATCTGGAGCCAAGTGATGATGTCAAGGCGCCCCAGGTGATCAGGATGGGACATTTATGTTTATATTATTTTATACTTTATAATGTGTAGTTTCTTTGAAATTTTTATTTGAAAGTTACGAGTCAAAAGTTGGGGCTAGGTCACCGTCCATGCATTGCAATTTCAATGTTTATTGAATAATTTTTATATTTTTATGTAAAAATAAATGATTTCAGAGTTGTTGAATCTTGAATTGCGGGAACTTTTAGAGTTCTGACTTTGGAACAATCTCATATTTTACGAAAAGCTGCGTTTTCAGATTGGATTCTTTGAAATATGAAATTTAACTTCCCAAATTATATAATTTTATGTTCGCAGTTTCAATGATTATTGATTAAATTTGCAATTTCTGATCCCAATTTTTGATTTCTCGTATTTTTTTCCGACGCCCTTTTGTTTTCATGGACGGTGTCATTTCACATAAACTGCATAACCCCATTGAAAGCTGTCCTTTTACTCAAAAACGGCGATTTTTGACATTCAAGCGTGATTTTGGAAAAAACTAATTAGTGAAACATGAAAATTTTGACACTTGTAGCTAATATGTGGCGCTTCTTTTCGCATATTTTTTATTGGAAAATCCGGACTCGTTTCTTCAATATAATGAATATAGTGTCTTAAGCCCTATACCCCCTGTGTATTTGGAGTCGACTTTGATATTAAATATTTCTTTTCGCAGTCGGTCAATCGACCGAAAATTTTGCGAACGTACCACAAATACGTTCAATTACAGTTATACAAAGTTTCAACGAAAAATCCGGAAACTTGAAAATCAAATATACGACCTTAATATTTGAGTGTGAAATTGAAGTTTTAAAAACTGACAATAAAAAGTTATGAAATTGTTGAAGTTTGAAGTTGAATATTGAAAACTATATTTTTTTACATTTGTATTGACGAAATTATGATCCATTTGAAAAATGTTTAGTTTCCTAAACATCAATTCTTAAATTGTCAATCTTTAAAAAGAAAGAAGGTTTTAAAATATTCCTATAATGCATCCATAGCCCAAAAACATCGAAATATTACCATCTTCCATTCCCATACCTCCAGGTAATGGCCCTCCAAACACTGGCCTCCGCACTCCTGCTTAATATGAACGACGTTTTCTCCAACGACACCACGTCCCTCCGAATCATCGCCAAAATTTTGACGACACTGTCTAAAACTTTGGACATCGACCACGTCGCCAAAATGGCTGACCTGGGCGCCATTTTGAGAGAAGAAGGAGCCAAGCTGAGCCGGGCGACGAAGGAGAGGCTGAAGAATCTGAACGCTTTGATATCCGCCCAGCTGATGGCGCTGGAGATCGTCGCGAACGTGTGCACAGAGGACCAAGATGGCGGCGAAGACTCGGACTCCGATCTTGACGACGGTTTGGAGGTTGAGATCATGGAAGACGACAACGGCGGGGATTTCGAGACTCCCGGGGGTTTCTCGGATTTGCCGATCGAGGTCGTAGAGGTGCTCAACTCGGAGGGCCTCGTGAGGAAGGTCTGGGGGAAGACGCGGGTGGTGGAACAGGAGGTGGAGGGGACTTTCGGGCAGAGCCCTGAGGGGACGGAAGTGGCCGGGAAGAGCCGGGAACTCAGGTGCCGGGCGTTTTTGTGCATGAACAATTTGATCTCGAGTTTGGACATCGACGCGTTTGGTGGTCCTGAGGAACTTTACCGGTGAGAAACGTGGCAAAGGAATTTTTATGGTTTTTAATTGTATTCATTTTTTATTTCATGATTTCATGAAATTATATTGGTGCTAGTTCTATTATTTGATTATTTTGCTTTTGTAATTGCGTGTTTTGTAACTAAATTGATTTTTTTTTAATTTTTCTTTTTAATTAATCAATTCTTGAATGTCAAACGACAAGGGCGTAGCTAAGATTTTGACCAGGGAGTGAAATTTTTTTCTTTTTATACACCTCAGTGCAATAAACGGTCCTCTGCTCGGGGCCGGAAAAACCTTTTTATTGCCTTCATTGTAGAAAGTATCGTATGTGCCAAAGAGAAAAAAGTTTTTTTGGACGAATGCGAGTTTATATTCCATGGCGAAGCCGAGGAATCGTCAAAAAAAACTTTTTGCCCTTTGGAACATGATATACTATTATGCTCTTTTTATTAATTTTCCATTTTTTCTCACAGTTTGTGGAGCGAATTGGGAAAAGTCGTGTTTTTCAAGACTAACGCGGATCACATAGAATTGTTGGAATCAGCGACATCTGCAATGAGAGCCGCCTTGCAAAAATTGGCTGAAACGAAAGTGGATTTGTTTCAGCAACTGAAAATTTCGGATTTGCAACCGATGCTGAATGGCGAACGGCAGTGTCCGAATGCGAACGTTAGGGTCAATCTCATTCGGATGATTGGGAGCTTAGCGTTAATTTTCGTCAATAATGGGGCTGTGGAAAAAGAAGATTTCGTCAAAGTATGGAAAAATTTTAAGTTTATATACTTTTACACGAAAATCAAAAGTTTTAAAAATACCTTAGGTTAGTAAAAGATGAAGGATGTTAGAATTTTTATTATAAATTTGAGAATGTTTAGGTTCCAGAAATTCGGGATTTACGTAAATGACGAACTTTGGATTTTTTCAGAATGTGTCCGAATTCTTGTTGGAAACCTGCATCAAAGAAACTGAAGTTTGGGTGATCGCCGAAGCTTTGGACGCAATAATGGACATTTATGCGGAAGATGAAACCGACAAATTGGCTTTTGACGTGAATTTAGTAAGGAGACTTACTCCACTACTTGTCGTCGTGAAAGCCAAAGTAAGGAACGAAAATTTATGGAAAAAATTACAGTTGACATTCGCTTATGGGAATGTTGGCTTAGAAAATGGATGTACGTTTACATAAGAGAAAGTCTTCTGTATATGATTATACATAAAAATATTCAGTTTGTAATATCGTTTTTTCATAACTGAGTATTTATATTTTACGACCGTTACCGTGATTGAAAGTCTACTGTATTTTATGTCACATCATTCTCATCTCATATTTTCGAACTGTACTGTGGAACAATTTTTTCTCAAGAGTCGCTTTCATTTTCTGTATGTTATATTGTTCCTGACTTACAATGTATAATTTATACATTACTTATAATTGTTCACAAGTACGTAATTTACAACAATTTGATGTTTTTCACAGCTGAAGCAGCAAAAAAAGAAACTTGGAGAAAAAATCGCAGTGGTAACGACCGTGAAAACGAATTTGCATAGATTCTTGCGTTACAAAGGTAAAAGATTGTCACATTTTTGTTAATAAATGATTTTATTATAAAAACAGCACAGACAAATTACTTAAACTCCAATTTTAGTGGAATTACTGAAAGGGGATGACGAAAAATAAGGTGAAGAAACAAACTTCCTTTTTTTGCTTGGGTTATTTACGGTTTTGTTGACTCCAGTTCCCGTGAATTTCGAGTCTATATCATTTTTCCATTAAAAAAAATTGCATATTTTTTCTTTGACTGATATTTAAATAATGGTGCAAATATTTATAGGTCTCATACCAGTCATCTAATAATTTATTGAACTATAACAATGGTATAAATTATATAATGTACAAACTTCATAATGATCGCACTTAAAACTGTAAACTTAAAACAAGTTTGGCGGTATAAGAATCTAAAAATGGTGTCACGCAAAAATCACTAGTCGTAAACGTATTTGCTTATATTTCAATAAATAAACTCATCTCATATCACAAATTTGACATACTATACGATATTTAACATACAAATATCATTTTTCAATAGAATTACAAGTTTATAAACTCATAAGTTTCGTAAAACGTTACGTTTCACATAAAAATATGTGTAACTAACCTAGAAAATGCATTACAGTGAGAACGTGCAACAAAAAAATTTGTCGGTCATCAGTTTCTCTGCACAATTTCCGCATTATTGGGAAATGTACGAATTTTTATTCTTACTCATACTTGTATTATTCTTATTTTTCACTTGTAAGAAAATGGAATAAAAATACCTAAGTGTACCCATACTCTTGGTCAATATGTAAAAAATTATAGGTTAATGGGTTTCCCCATCATTTTTGACACATAGACTGATATAGACGAAAAAAATATGGAAGCATGTACGAATTTTCATTCCATTTGTTTATAAGTAGAAAACGAGAAAGGAATTGAAAATATCTGATCCTCAAACCTGTAACGTCTTTTTTGAAAAGATTCACCGAACAAGAAACGGAATACTTACTTGTGTCGCAGAAGTTGTAATTTTTCAATATCTCGATTCTCGTATCATGTGAACACTAAAGGTTCGCTTCCATAGCAGCGTTTGAGCGTTTTGACGGCGGAAACGCCGCCATATTGGCGGCATTGGTGGGAGACATTTGAGTGCAGAAAACAAAAACGCGAATTTCCATATTGAAAACCGGGGAAAATTCGAAAAATGAAATGTGAACATGAATTGAAATGAATATTTATATGAAGATTCATAAATATTTATGAATATATACATCAGTACATTCAACTTTTCAAATCTACGCGGGTTTTCAACCCGGAAATTCGCGTTTTCGTTTTCTGCGCACAATTTCGCGCCGAAACTCCTAAACGCCCAAAAGCTGCCATGGAAGAGCACCTTAACTTGTGAGTTGAGTTTGTTTCGTTCAAATTCGAATCCTGTCGACTCACAATTTTCTTGTTTCTTCGCTCTGCATATAACGGTTTCCAGCTACACGAGAAGAGAACTCTCGTCAACTGAAATGAACTGATTAACTGAACAGTGAACTATACGAGTGAAACTGTGAAGAAACAAAGAACAACTGGCAACAGGCAAGAAAATCTCACAAATACTAGTTTATTAATCACAATTGTCAACAAAAACCTTCTTGTAATACGGTTTTTGTACTTGGCATGTCGTTTACAAAATAAATAAATGTTTTCACCTTGTGTCTTATAACATTGGTTTTCGGAAGACTGATAAAATTTACCTACTATAATTTCTCAATCGCCAACCATACTCATGTTATTGCAAAAATATTTCTAAATGCCCCAGCTGGCGTGAAAAACTCCTTAAAATTTGACAATTTTCGAACTGTACAAGGGTACAAGGTATAAACGGGCCAACTCATATTTTGAATTGTTCACAGCAAAACGGACAAACGCCCGCATTACAATGTATTTTGTTCATCTTCGATGTCACTTGTAAATTACGAGACACGACAAGAATTTTCAGATCATTATTCTTATTTTCAAGGAATTCGTAAGCGTTTTATTTGCTCAGGGGTTATTCCTATTGGTGCTTAGAGGTCCAAAAGAGCTAACCCACAGTGAAATTCTGAATCTCTCGCAGTATCTACACTGATCATTATCAACATTGTTTAAAATCTTCGTAAATATTAGGAATTATTATGTGTTTGTTCCCAATAGTAACTTTTCAACTATAAATGTTGTATTTATTGATATATTTATTGACGACTCGGAGCCAGGAACAATTTTTCGTATTATAATTCTCATTTTCAAATACTTCCAAGGCGAGAATAAAATAACTTTTTGTTTCCTCCAAAACCAGTTTTCCAGGAGGCTTAGTTATATTACACAACTAGTAGATACAGACTCTGAACATTAGTCTTCCAAGGAACCAACGAAACAGAGTGAAACTCAGATTTTTCATAGGATTATGTACAAAGTTACTCTTTTTTGACCGCGGGCACCACTGGGGCTATCTCCAGGCCAATTTTGAAAATTCTTAAAAAGGTATTTCAGTTGTATTTCGAAATTCCTCGAAAACCCCGACGCCAAAAAGCAAATTCCAAAAAGTGTGGGTTAGCCCCTCGACCTCGGACCCTTCAATTCTTCAGAGGTAGTCTGTCGTTTTATTTTACAATACTAAATAAAAATGACACTTATTCCTCATAAAATTATCAAGAAAATTGGGCACAATTTATTTTCGGAAATCAAAAATTCTGTTCTTCCAACGCCTCTAAATTCAATAACACAGTACAACAAAAAAATAATGGGAGAATTTTCGCGAAAACTGATGCCTTGGGTCATCAATAAACAATCCCCTAAAGGATTTTGAAAGTTTAGCTCGTGTTTTTGAGTTATTAACAATAATAATTTGAAATGTGTGACGTGCACCGAAGAAAGGGGGCTTACTCTGCATGGCATGATTTTACAGGACGAGCGATCGCAGCTCAGCCTTTGCATTGGAGGCATAGGAGAAAGGGAACTTCAACAAAAGTTCTGCTCTAAAATAACGCGCAAATAAAATTTTTAAATGTTTCATTTGAAAGAGCAAGTGAAAAACTATCGATTCACGTAGAAATCTAAAAATTGATTTTTTCAGAGTAAGCTCCCTTTCTTTGGCGCACGTCACATATGAAAATCTTCATTTTACACGCGATTTGAAAAAAACAAAATACAGTTTTGACGTTCTCGACTAGAGGAGTCGATTTCCGCAACTTTTTTAGCGAAAAAATCATTAGTTCATTGAGTTAATTTTGGACCGAAATTAATAGCGATGATTTCCTAGAAAAATCTATTCATTCCGCCGGCGGGGGGCCTGCCCCAACCTGCATCGTTCGCTTACCGCCTTTAGAAAAACTAGTTTGAAGTAGGCACTCCGTTGACACAATGAAAAG
This sequence comes from Platygaster equestris, assembly GCA_030522785.1. Classification (NCBI taxonomy): domain Eukaryota; kingdom Metazoa; phylum Arthropoda; class Insecta; order Hymenoptera; family Platygastridae; genus Platygaster; species Platygaster equestris. The sequence goes on along the minus strand of JAPYZK010002058.1, from coordinate 17,910 downwards.
ATCTTTCCAGGAAACGATCGATATTTCGGCACAAAATTAACTCAATAAAATAATGATTCCAAACTTGTATTTTTTTTTTTTTTTTTTTTTCAAATCGCATGTAAAATGAAGATTTTAATATTTTAAATCATTATTGTTAATAACTCAAAAACACGAGCTGAACTTCCCAAATCTTTTGGGGGATTGTTTATTGATGACCCAAGGCATCCGTTTTTGCAAAAAATTTTCCATCATTTTTCCGAAAGTCAAATTTTGTCGGACTGTGTAATATTTCATGAGGATATAGTTTCTCTTATCAACATTACCTTTTTTGAACCGCGAAAAAAAATCTTCGAAAATCGAGCTTCGTTAGTTCGTTTTTTCGAATAAGTGTTGCAGTATTTTTCAGGTACATGAATTGATCTCATACTCTAGGTACTCGTTACTCAAAAATGCAAGAATCGTTCAACCGATAATTGCAACAGAAAAAAAAAAAAAAAAAATTCGGATCTTGAAGCATGTTCATTGCAGTATACGATGTTTAATATTGGTTGTCCGGGTAGGCGCGGGCACGAAGGGCGTGTTCCTGGAAAATACACAAATTGTGGAAAGTTAATACTGTCCATGGAAAATGTTGAAAACATTACTAACGGGCATGTTTACGTGAAGTTAAAAAGTAATGATACTAACAGGTAACAAATTTGGGTTGATGATGTTTTGATGGGGTCCTCTTTGTGGCTCCGGCAAAGTGGGAAGGATTGCCTCGGTGTTGAGCTGAAGATCAGGATTTTTCTGCAGAATTTCTCCTTCGGCGATTTTTGCTACGCGCCGAACCACTTCCGCGTTCATCCTCTTGTCATCGGTGTATAATGGGCACCTTAACAATAAGAAATTTGTAATTCGTACAGCAATTGTGTATATTGTTTATACAAAAAATATATGTATTGTTCGTACAAAAAACAAGCGGGTCCATACAACAAAACAAATATGCTTTTTGAGGAACGATAAAGTTACTGGCTATCGGATGCTGAATTTTTAAAATTCAAAAATTTGGGATCTTTTCGATTTTATATACAATAAAATTGTCGGAATTTCGAATTGTTAAAATTTAAACTGTTTTAATTTGCATTTTTTGACGTAAAAATTCAAGTTTCGAAGTTAGCGGATTTCTGCTATTTATAATTTGCAAAATCTAAATCCACAATATTTAGAATTATATTTCGAAAATTGTAAAAACTTTTTTGTTTTCTTCAATTAAGAATTTATATTTTTTGTGAAAATGAGTTTTAAATAACGATAACACATCGTAACGTTACAGAAATCAAACACACTGCAAAATTTCTTTTCTATGAATTAAAATTCCTGAATTATGATACTCTTTTTACGATTTTGGACATTTGAAGCTGAGAAATTTCAAAACTTTTGAAGCTTTGAATATTCTGGGATTTCGAAGAATTATGAAAGGTTATGAAAGTTTTGGAAATTTTTTTATTATAACTTTGAAGAATTTAAAATTTTTTAGTAATTCTGAATTTTTAAAGAATTTTCAAGTTCAAAAATTGCTGGGTTTTCAAAGTTTTCACGTCTTATAAATTTCAGAAGTTTTGAAAAATCACGAAGTTTTGACGAATTCTCAAGTTTTGACGAATTCTCAAGTTTTTTAGGATTCTGAACATATTCAGTTGAGAAGTTTGAAAAGTTTTAAAGCTTTGGAAATTTTGGGATTTGGAAGAATTTATTGTGAAGTTACGGAAGTTTTAAAATTTTAAAGAATTTCGAAATTCAAAAGTTATGAGATTTCGAAAGCTTTCAAGTTTTTGAAATTCTGAAAGTTTGGAAAATTCTCAAAGTTCTGACGAATTGTACAAATTTTTTTGGATTTTGGATACTTGACGTTGAGAAGTTTTCGAACTTTTAAAGCTTTGCAAATTCTGGTATTTCGAAGAACTGTGAAGTTACAAAAATTTCAAAAATTATTTCAATTTTGAAGGAACTCACAGTTTTCGGTTATTTTGAAATTCTGAAGGATTTCGAAGTTCAAAAATTGTTGAGGTTTGAAATTTATCAAGTTTACGAAAACTCGGAAGTTTCAAAGATTCAACAAATCTTGAAGTTCTGACGAATTATAAAGTTTTTCACGATTTCGAACATTTGCAGTAAAGAAATTTCAAAACTTGTAAAACTCTGATAACGCCATAAATTTTAGGATTTCGAAAAATTGTAAAGTTACAAAAGTTGTAGATATCTCGGAAGTTTTCAAACACCGAAATTTTTCAGAGTGTCAAATAATTTCGAAGTTAAAATTTCCCTTAAGACAAAACTCACAAACTCTTGTCATCAAGGCCTTGCCCGCGAAAATGTTTGTAATCCATCACAGGCTGGTTGCAAACGTAACACATTTTGGCGCCGCAAGGACAAGTCATCTTGTTGCACCCTTCTTCTTTGTAAAACTGTTTCTTGCATTTATAACACGTCCTGAGAAGTGCCTCCGTCATCTTCTCCTCCACATAGTGACGCATTTTCTCCGCCTTCAATTCGTTGCACTTGTAAGGTATATGGCTCGGCTCCTTGCACAATCTGCAAGAACACGCAAAAAATCAAACCCCACCTCGACACTCGATCGCGCGCCTTTGCACCTGAGAAACAACACCAGTTCATGAGTCAGAGGGCAACATACCGACAGCTCATACCGACAGCTCTCCTTCATGCAATCAGGATTCAAGCACTTGAATATCTTGTCCTCCGGTGGGGGGATCGAGGAGAAGTGGCAGAAGGGACAGGAGACGAGGCCCTCGATGCCGGCGGCCGTGACCTCGGCCTCTTGCCGTTTTCGCAGGAGGATGCTGAACTTCGTTGGCTCGAGGACCTTCTGCAGGATCGAGAATGGGAACTCCTCCTCGCACTCCGCGAAGCACTTGATGTGCGTACCACCCTCGGCCAGCTTCGATTCCGTCCCCCTCACGATGCACCCTTCGCAGAACACGTGACCTTCGTTGCAAGAGAAGCATTTCGACGGCAGGCACTCGTCGTCGTAGCAGCACTGGCACTCCTGTAGCGCGCCTGCTTTCTGCGCAAACATGAAAAACACGTGAGGTCATTATGAGACAAAGACTCTAACATAGATATTTTTGTATCAAGGACTTGAGGCGTGGTTTTTGGGACCAAGACCGACGTATGAAGCCAAATCGAGACACGAGGCGCAGCCGAGGGTCGAGAGGCTCAATACATCGTCTTGGACCAAAAAGCACGCCTCGGGTTCGAGGTGCAAACATCGTTTTTTGCAAAACATGCACTGAATAGGGGCTTCCAGCCCTTGAAACAGAGCATCGAGGACGTCCGTTCACGACACGGTGCACCACGGACCTATACATATCAAAACATCGCGAGTTGACAATGCGCATGCGGGTTGGATAAAAGAATCCATATTGTCCCTGTTTTCAGCGGACTTGAGAAACAAAAGCAGAACGTGAAGAACAATTGTAGGACTCGAGGAACGATTATAGATACAATACTAAATCGCAGGTCGTAAATGGACGTCTTCAATTCCTCAATGCGCAATTTTAGGGGCTCGAAGCGTCTATTTAGTGCGTGTTTTGCAAAAAAAGTGATTAACGAGGTATTTACTTTCAGCTCTTCGAACTCATTCTTCTCTCGGAGCTCTTTTTCCGCCAGGTACTTTAGAATTTCGGCCTGGTGCTCTATGAAGGCCACTTCCTGAATGTATGGGATGTTGTCTGAAGGCAGAGGCGGCAGCGAATTCCTTTTGCTCAACAGATTATACACTTTTTTGTCCGACCGATCGTTCATTTTTTCCTCCAAAAATGAACAGGTCAGGGTTAGATTTCTGAATTCTTCGAATGTTTTCAAAATCGCGGTTACCTGGAGAACACACCATTAATCGTTTTTGAAACCTAGTTTTTTGAAGAATTTTTATCATTTCTGAGTTTTCCTTTTTTATGGTAAATGAAATTGTCATTCTTTCATTACAGGTAATTATAAAAACTCAGGATAGAACTAGGGATGAGATTATCGTCAAAAAATTTTGACGATAATTATCGACAGCTTTTCCCAGCATTGTTACTATTATTATTATTCCTGACTTTTATCTTCCTCTAGCATTTTTTGATCATATTACATGATATGAATTTCTGATTTCTTATTCTTTCATGAAATTCTACAGTTTTGAGTTTAAGGATTCCAGAGGTTTTTTGTTATTTTTTTGTTATTTTTAAAATTTTGAGTTCCAAAATTTTCGAAATTTTTATTGATTCAATTTTCAAAATTCTCCGATTTCGAAAATTTCAAATTTTGGCGTTTTCAAATGTTTTTCGAAGGTTTTGATAAGCAGAAATTGAAAATTTTTTGTATGTAAAATTTTAGATCTACATAATTTTGATTTTTAAGCTTGTAAAGAATTCAAAATTCTTATATTTTTCAATTTATGTGAAATAGTACATTATGTAACGAGAAGCGGAAATATGCTTTCTCAAGACATAGCCGAGGTGTAGCCTCGGCTACGTCTTGGCCTCAAAAACTGTCGCCTCGTAATAAAGCATCCGCTCCAAGTTGCAGACAGTACTTTTTCTGAAATTTGCACCGCCATCTTGTTTTCTTCACGGGCTAGGCAGAGAAAGATCTTTCATTGCCGCTTAGAAAATTTCACAGCCTCTCAGAAAGTGTCACCGCCACCCACCATTCACCGTATGGAAAAGAGCTATTTTCGCTCCTTTTTTAAAGCAGGGAAAGCGCCACTTCTCAGCAAATTTCAGAAAAAATATTGTTTGAAGTTTTGATGACTTACAAAATTCCAATTATTTCAAGCTTGGAGATTTTCAAATTTCGAAAATTCGTACCATTCCAATGTAAGTACACTGAGAATTTGAAAATTTCCCATTTAGAACTTTTAATTTAAACACTCGAAATTTGAAGTTTTGGATCTTCGATTTCTATAATTATGGATTTAAAAGTTCTAAATGTAAAAAAATGGGAAATGTCCAATTCTTACATTCAAATCTGACAACTTTAGAGTTTTAATTTTCACGTTTTCAAACGTACTTTGAATTTATGAATCTGAATTTTGGAACTATTGAATTTCAGAATACAAAAACGTGGAAGTCAAAATTCTTAAAGTTTTGAGTTTAAAAATGTTTCAAATTCGAATTTTTCCCAGCTTAAAAAAGTTCAAATTTCGTGAATTTGATTTCTTGCAATGTTCGAATTTGGACATATACATTCCAATCTCCGAGTTTTTCAAATCTTTGAATTTATAATTTGAATTTTCGGAGCCAATGAATTTCAGCATTCGAAAATTTCAACTTTAATGTTCGAAAGTTTTATACTTCACATTTTTAAAGATTGTAAATGCTCAATTTCCGGAAATTTTTGTAAGAGAGCGAAAATTATCGTTAAGCATTCACCTTGTCGATAGTGAATGATATCGCGCTTATCGACATTATAGTTATCGAATAATTTCTCATTCCTAGACAGAACATAATGGAAGAAGGTCATCCAAAATATCATGAGAAACAATCATCTCCAGACATTTCGAAAAGATAAATAAGATTCCAAATAAACAATATAAAATAAATGAAAAGATCGTACCCGTATCCTATTAAACTTGTGTTTAAGGTAAGCCACAGCCAACCTCTGGTCCGTCTTTCTCCCGGGATCGCTGAAATACTTTTGGGGATCAGGAAATATTTTCAAAAACTTCTCCACATCAAAATCAGTAGTGTATTGCTTGATTTGGTCCCTGAGTTTCATCTTCTTCAGGTACTCCTCTTTCGACGGATAATCCTTATTCTCCATACACGCCTGCACGAACTCCTGAAAACCCTGCGGATCCTCAAACAGTTCTTCCACCTTCTGCCGCATGTAATTCGGATCCGCATCCGGGAATATCTGAAGTAAGTTATCGTACTGTTCCTCGAGATCCACGGCTACTTGCTGGGGCTGCGCTACTTCGTTGGTCGGTGTTCTCGGGTACTTGTCCCCGATGCCCAACAATCGGTCGATCAGCTTGTGAAGGACCAAATCCTTGTCATACTTTATAGAGTACATTTTACACATGACAGCTATGAACTCCCGACTGACGTTGGAGAACATGTTCGCTAGTTCGTAGTAAACCGAAGGATCCCGCAGTTTGCGCACCTGACCGTCCAGGTCCGCGACAGCCAGATCGAACTCCTGTTTTATTTCCGCGCGGCTCACCATCAGACCTTCGAACTGATCCACTCGTTGTGTGTTCTGGTCGACGTCTAATCGCGATTTTTTCATTGAAACTGGACATTCGTCGGTTCTCAGTAAGCGAGTTTGCAAATCGTACTGCCCGGCCAAAGGTGGACGGGATAAAGATAGTCGTTGCGAAGAATATAGTCCTGGGACATGGGCGTGTTGATGAGCAGTAAAGATGTTTTGATGTTGGGAGGTAGACGATCCTGGAAATAATTATGGGTTTTTTTGAACCGGAAAATTCGGTTTTCATTGCAGATTTCAGATTTTTGAGTAGATACGATTTTTTTTAGTTTACTTTTCTTGAATTTCAAAGGTTGAAGAATCTAAATTAATGATTCATAGAGCAGACATTTTTCAATGTACCAGACATGTTTCACTTCAAGCCAGGCATGTTTCGCAATAAATCAGGCGTGTTTGGGATACACCAGGCATGTTTTATTTTATTGCATGTTCTGCAGTAAAACAGGCATCTTTGTGATAAACCAGACATGTTTATAATTAACCGGACACTTTTTGTATTGCAATAGGCATGTTTTACAATAAACCCAAGCATGTTCGTAAAAAACCAGATATGTTTTACGATGAACCAGGCATGTTTTGCGATAAACCAGATATGTTTATAATTAATCGGACATTGCAATAGGCATGTTTTGCAATAAACCCAAGCATGTTAGTGAAAAAACAGATATGTTTTACGATGAACCAGGCATGTTCTAGTTTACTTTTGTTTGAGAATAGTATTCTTTTCAATAAGAGCTGGATAAATATGTATTTAGAATACATTATTTACTACAAATAATAATGAAACTGTTATAGTAATATACCAGAAATTTAATAATGAATCAGACATGTTTTATAACGAAGCAGGTATGTTTTGCAAAAAACTATGCATGTTTTATTATATGCCACATATTTCGTAACCAACTAGACATGTTTATGATGAACCGGGCATGTTTTATAGTGAAACAGGTATGTTTGTAAAAAACCGAACATGTTTTATAATAAACTGGGAACGTCTTGAAATAAACCAGCCTTGTTTGTAATGAACGAAACATGTTTTATACTGAACCAGGTATATTTGTAACAAACCTGACATGTTTATGATGCGTTAGTTGTGTTTTTCAATGAAACCAGATATGTTTTATAATATGCCAGATATTTCGTAAAAAACTAGACATATTTATAAAGAACCAAGCCCGCTTTATAATGAAATAGGCATGTTTTGCAATAAACCAGGCAGGTTATTAAAAAACCAGACATGTTTTGTAATGAACCGGGCATGTATGGTATTAAACCACCCGTATTCATGATAAGCCGGCCATGTTTATAATGAACCAGGTATGTTTTGTGATAAAACTAGATATGTTTTGTAACAAACCTGACATATTGATAATAAACCGGACACATTTTATAACGAACCAGGCATGTTTTGCAAAATTCCCGGCATGTTAGTATAAACCAGACATGTTTTATGATGAACCGCGCATGTTTTGCGATAGAACAAGCACATTTGTAATAAACTAGACATGTTTAATAATTAACCAGGCATGTTTTGCAATAAAACCGGACATGTTTTATGATATAACACGTATTTCGTAACAAACTCGATATGTTTATAACGAACCAAGCTCTTTTTATAATGAAACAGGCATGTTTTGCAATAAACCAAGCAGGTTAGTAAAAAACCAGACATACTTCATAATGAACCGGGCATGTCTGGTACTAAAGCAGCTATATTTGTAGTAAGCCGGCCATGTATATAATGAACCAGGTGTTTTGCGATAAAACCAGACATGTTTTGTAACAATCCTGACATGTTGATAATAAAACCGACGCATTTTATAATGAACCAGGCATGCTTTGGAATGAGCCCCGCATATTTGTAATGAACTAGACATGTTTCATAATGAACAAGGCACGTTTTAAAACAAAACCGCACATATTTTGTAATAAACCAGACATGTTTGTTCAATTAAAAAAATCACACGAACCAGGCATGCTCTGTTGAATCGCTATCGGTAGACCAGTCGTGCTTCGCTGTCCGGTTACTGGAAAAGCCATGTTCTGCTGCCTGAGCGCCATACCAGGCATGTTCGTTTGGTTGGACGAACCAGGAATGTCTCGATGATCAGGCCATACTGCACCAGGCATGTTTCGCGGTCTGAGTAACGAACCAAACATGTTCGGCGGGGTTCTCAAATCCAGGGAAGCAGGCATGTGTTGCTGATCAGTCCACGATGTGCCAGCCATGTTTTGCTGGCCAAACGATGTCGAACCAGGCATGTTCGGTTGACGTAAACCCGGGCGGCCATAAATTTGCGGTCCGTTGAGCAAATCCAGAGAACCGGACATGTTATTGTGACCGGGAAACGATGGTCCAGGCATGTTCGTCAATGTTGACCTGAACGTGCTCGGCGGATAGGATAAATTGAGTGGCGCAAACATGTTTTCTTGGTCATAAAATGTTGAATTAGGCATGCTGGCTCGGTTGGATGACGCAGGTGGATTGGGAATTTTCGGCGCGCTTTGCTGGGATGTGTTCTGCATGTTTTGTGATTCCGTGGGATTCGGTGGTTCCAACATGTCGTTGCTCAAATTCCAAGGTCCTGGGTAGGTTCGTATCAGGGAATCAATGGCCGTGATGAACTCTTCTTCGTGAGTGGATTGCATGTCCGGTTGCGGCGGCGCCAGATTTTGGTCTGGCGCTTCAGGATCGACATGTTGCCCGGGGTTAATAGAAGTTGGGGATTGGGGCTCTTTAGGAAAATCGTTCTGAGCGCGGGGCGATCGCGGCGGTGCTTCGTCATTGGAATTTTCTGTAAATTGGTTACTATTTTATGGATTTAATTTTAAAAAATGCACACACAAAAATGATGATAATAAATTTTAAACTCGTTGATTCACAATTTGTCGATTTTTGGGTATTTGCGATTTGACGGATTTTTCACTACGGATTTGAAAAAATTCGCGATTTTATAATGTCTGATATAGTACATTCATTTTACATTCATTTTAGAGTTCAATTCTTTTTTGAATAGAAAAAAATAATATATAGATATTTATGTTTGTGTTAAAAAAGAGGATACAGGAATAAAAAAAATTAAATAAATTTGAAAAAAAGAAAAATACAAATTTGAATCAAATATAGTAAAATCAAACACAAAGTTTAATGATATAAGAGGTTGACAAACAAAATTTGCGGAATTAATAAGTTTACAAAATGTTTGCATAAACTTTTTAAAAATAATGTTCTTTCATTTTAAAATTTGATTTAGACTTGAATGACTTTACACATAGTCAACTATATTTTTTTAACAGGAAAACTGCATAAATTACGAATTACATAAATGATTGACGAGGAGAAAAAAAGCACTGAGAAAATTAGATATAAAAAAGTTCTAATTTTATTTTATTTTTAAAAAAGCATGAAAACTAACAAATAATCTTACAAAATGAAAAACATATAACTATAAGGTGTTTTGTTGAAACAACAATTGGAATGTTATAAAAATTATTAAAAAATTCTTCCAAATTTCTCTATTTTTTATATTATAAAGTTATCCATTATTTACGAAATTTAAACAATAAAACGAAGAAACGAATTGCAAAATTTGTGAAAGGAGAAAATAACACAAAAAATTGTTGAAATTGAGAAACTTTAATTAATATTTTATATTTTATTGCGTGAAATCCACCTAATCTGAAAAATACTGAAATATTAATATTATTATGATTATAATTATTATACTATTAAATATAATATTAAAATATTGCAAAAAAATATCTTTTGATAACATATCTTTTTTTTATTAAAAACAAAGTTGAATTAAGAAATTTTTTTCCGACAATCGATCATCTGTTGGGGGTCTCGAAGCAGCGCGCGCGGCCTAATTAAGTCAGAAGTCACTCTCAACTGTGACTTATCGAAAGAGATAAATCCTAGTTAAAACAGCTACAAAACCTAATAGTCATCCGAGGGCCCTTTTAGTTTTAACTATGACTTAAGTCATGAGATGAGGATCTATGCTCCAGTAACACTTTTTTTTTACATGACTCGTCGCGGCAAAAACCCTGGTTGAAATGGAAGTTTTCGACCCCCCAAACAAAAATATCCTGGGTTCTTTTTAGAAAAAATGGTAATTTTTTTTAATTAACAAATCAAGTCAACAGTTGACGAATCAACTATTTCAATGCAAAAAAATGATCTTATATCTAATGGGCTCATTCTGAATCGAAAAGAGTTACGTGTTAATAAATCGAATTTACAAATATCGCTCTTTAATTACTCGGCACTATCGTCATAATTCATGTGCGTAAATGAAGAAAAGTAAACAACAACTCAGCGATTTCAAGTTTGTCGGAATTCCTTCCCATTGGGAGCACGATACGTCTCTCCTTTTATCGCTGTATCCCCGGGGTCCCCGGGGAGTCCCAGAGAACAACTGGTTCTGGAACTAGGAGCACCGAGGGATTCTCAGTTCGAGTGAGCCTTTATGACTAGTGAGAAGGCCGCGCTCTGATTGGCCGATTAAAATTGTTAATAACGTCGTTATTTTTGCGAAAATCGAAAAATGGCAAAGGGAAAATCGATTCGAAATTCAATAAGGATTTCACAGTTTCCGGGAGTTCCGTTGACTCTGGGACACCCTGTATACTTCCGTTTTTAAATTTTCGAAAATGAGCGATCGGAGACCGAGTTGCAAAATAAAAATTTCATTGCCAATTATTCGCAAACCAGAGCCAACAACTCGAAAAATCCCTTTGGCATTCGTTTTTGGGGTCCCCCGCCTACCATTTTTTGGTAACTTTTGCGAAGCCAAATTTTGTTGTACAGTATAATAATTGTTGTTAAATCATTATCGAATTCAAAAACTTTACAAGCAATGTTGTATACATTACAATAAAATTTATATATAATATTATAATAATTGTTGTATCCATTTTTCAATATTGTAGGATGATTATTGAGAATTCAAAATAATTATAACCATCAATAACTCATATTCCTCAGAGTAATTTGATCAAAAAACTGCCTGAATATTGAAATATCACAATAATATGAAAGTAAAACAGACAATAATAATAAAAAAATAATGATAAATGAGAGTATAAAAATGACACTACAAATTGGTATTGACTAATAAAAAAAAAAGAATAATAAAAAAATCCAATTCATCAAAAAACAGTTATAATGTGAGTTTCTCAATGATAAAATATAATGGAAAATAATACATAAATGAAAGAAATAAATAAAATGTAATAAATGAAAAAATATTAGAAATTAAACATTTGGATGTGAAAATGAAAATGAAAATGAAAAATCATTTTTTTTACAATCAAACATTTCAGAAAAAATTAATTTAACAAACGTGAAAATATTACCATATAACTATTTTTAAAAAATACAGACAAAAAATATCATGATTTACAAATTTTGTAAATTGAAATAAAAATAACACTTAAAATTTGAAATTGAAAATTCGCATGACACTGAAAATTCATTTTTCTCAAAAATAAAAAACACCAAAAAAGAGTGATTCAACTAATGTAAGTATTTTGCAATAAAATATATTCAAAATTTTTATTTTTCAATGAAGTAAGTGAAACACAATATTTATTATTCATTTTTTCAAAAATCTATGAGTTGATCCACAATATGAAAATACAATTAAAAAAAAACAATAAAAAAAGCTTATCTGAAAAAAAAAAAAATGTGCAAAACTGTTTCCAGAAAAAAATGAATTAAATGCCCAAAATAACAATGAAACATTTTTGGTCTATTCTTGCGTGCATAAAGAAAAAAATCAGAAATAACTCTATTTATTTGTGTGAAGGATTTACTTTTTCATTTTTTTCAATCCATTATGCTCATTCAAATTGATATTCTTATTCATTTTCATTTATTTGTAGGGAGTGACAGAAATTCATATAAAATACTATAATTGATCTTAATTAATTTCTTATACTCTGCACAAACTAAACAACCACCCAAACACACTGCAAAAACACTAAAAAACCCACAAAATCACTAACACCTGTATGAAAAATTTCAAAATTTCAGATAAAAAAAAACATCCAAATAACAAGTTGTGAAATTCTGGAAGCCAAAATATGATTTTCAGGTTGACCATTTCGGACATTCCAAAACAACATCCATCACAATACGCCAAAATTAGGTCTATTTTGAAAACAAAAAAAAAGCAAAAAAATGATTGTTTCCAAGGTCATAGAATAATACATCCGATTCGTTCAACGAAATATTCCAGGAAAATCAATTTTCATCCTGCAAATTAGCAAATTGTGAATAACAAAAAAATGTCACGCAGAAAAAAGCGCCTGAAAAATGTGTTCAAAATTCTTTGTTTATATTGAAAACTCACGTGTTTCTGGTGTGGTTAGAACCATGGCGAAGAGCACTTATTTTCACGAAAAACGGTGAATAATTGAGATGGAAACAATTTTGCTGCACGAAAAAAAAAACATTGCAAACAAAATTTGAGAAAATCGGGGGAAAAAATCTCTGGGAGACAAACTGTTTTTGTTATTGTCATAGGCGATACATATCGATACTCATGGAATCATGGATAGTATCGATCGATTAGCACTTTCAAAGTTTCAAACCGACCAATCAAATTTGCGCCCAACGAATTTAAATCGACTTACAATGCAGGATGAGTCAAGTTTAAATCGTTTAAGTTAAATTAGACATAAACAATCCAAAGTTATTTTTTCACATCTAAAGCAGAGAAAAAATGCTATAGGTAAGTTAATTTGAACGTGTGAGTTGAACACGTATATAACTGTATATAAAAATAACAATGTATATAACAACTGAATGTTTTTTTACATCTAAAGAAGCGAAAATAGATACACATGAAACACTCTGTGAATTTGAGTACGAATTGAGGTGAATTTACCGTGAGTTTCTCATGGGCTGAATATCCTGAATATTACAATTTTACATAAAAAATAACGTATTTGCATGATTCTCAATCAAATTTATGTGTTTACATTAAATAATATGTATGATCAAAGAATAGACTCTGAAAAACTTACAGTTTACTCTCAGTGAGTTCATAAAATGTTAAAAATAGCTGTCATTTCTGATGCGATACTTTTCGATATCCAGATAGAGTTTTGGAGATTTTAAAACTCGGATAAATCCTTCTTTGGCGTTATAATTTGCAAAAAATGTACATTTAACATCGTCAACAATTGATAACTGTCAAACATGATCTCAAAAACAAATTTCGCGATATCTGTTCACGTAAAAATATTTGATATTATGCACTGATAAAAAAAATAGAATTCCCGTAAAACTTTCAACTGTTCGTACTTCGTATGACGAACCTATCTCACCAAAATTATATATTGTTGAATAAAATGAATCCTTACTAAATATCAACGAAAACAATATATTTTGATATCGGCATTTTTCTGTGTTAAAATTTGAAAGGAACTCAGGGAACGAATGAATGAGACTCGCCGATAATGTTGCCAGATTTTCTTACGATTATCACTACTCCGTACTTATAAGCCTAAATTGCAAATTTAATAGATTTCGGATTACGGAACTGTAAAATTTCATTTTATACTTGAAAATCTATCTTTTCATTAATGACAGTGAAATCGTCAATAAAATTCACGATTTTGTAAAACGATACTCATCGACAGTGTTGCCAGATCGAACGATTCACCCGGCTCACTCTCTCCGTATTTATAAACTTCAGAGCCGAAAATTTGTGTACTTTATGTACGGTAAAAACTTTCCTTTAATAACTGTGCTGTTTCATAAAATATAAAAAAGTGGCATTTTTTTATCAATCATCTCAAAATATACAATTTTCGAAGATATTCATAGGCAACGTTGCCAGATCATGGATGAATCCATACTTAACTCCAAGGAGCTGTAAAGACTCACAACTAACTCATAGTGAGTTCACAATAAAATGATTATTTAAATCTCACCGTGAACTTATGATAAACTTACAAGTTGACTGGGCTATCACATTTTTATTCACGAGTCATTTTGTTTACTGTAATGTTAATGGTAAATTACTCACCTTGTAAACCTACATTACTTTTAAATAAACAACAACTGCTTTTAAAGTGTATTCGAGTTTATTTAAAATAGATTTTAAGTACAGTTGCCCCCAAAAATCTTTTTTTATCACTAATTCATTTTATGTAGTAGTATTTTATTTCAAAAAATGAAAATGTATGAAAGAAAGTCCAACAAACATTGATCAATTTATTTTTTTAATGAAGTCAATAAGATAAGTTGCGCAAAAATAAACACGCTTTGTCATTCAGGTATCTCATTGCATTTTTTTTTTGAAGTCTAAGTTAACATGATTTGAATTCCCAGAGCTTCTTTCAATCTATAAGTGAAATAATAAACACTCCTTTTCGAAGATGTATTAAATTTATAAAATATGTTAATAAGACTTCCAAGTGCAAGAAAGTTCCTAACGGATTTCTTGAAACACCTCTGCATTTTACGATTAAATTAAAAAAAAAATTTTTTTTAAAACAGTCCATGGCAGTTCATTAAGAATCAAACATAAATTGTTGAAGGAAATATGTTCGGAGGTAGTATGGCATCATATGTAAATAAACTAAATTGACATGAACACTTATAGTCGCTTATAAAACTATTAAGTCGCAAGATAAAATTTTTCTTGGCATGTAAAACCTCTTCCTCCATCATTCACTTTAGCAAACAACTGATAAAAAGGTAACAGTTAAACTAGTCTTAACGAATTTGTAAAAAATGGAAACGCGATAAAATGTCAACTTTCAGGTACTCTGCAAACGTAGTTGGCACACCTTGTACTACTTACTCGTAGTACAAGGTGTGCCACTACTGGAGAATTTCTTTGCAATACGAGTCGGAGAAATTCTCCCGTAATGGAGCCTCTTACATTATTAGCAATGTATTATAATATACTATTACCGCGAGTGATAAATTTATGTAAACAGTTGCTGATGCAATACAGTTTTAACTATAATTATATATACTTTATAACTAAAATTATAAACACATGCACTGGGTATATATAAACATTGCTGTCACATGAAAAAGCAACCATTTTTATAAATAATGAATAAAAAAATCGCCAGTAAAAATTCGTAATAGTTTAAAAAGATCAGACGTAACTGCAGTTGAACTGTTAAATTAATTAATAATAAAAAGTTGATATTTTCTCTCAGCTATAACTGCATCAAATTCATGCATCGTTTTTGAAAGAATGATATAGAAAATACAATATAAAAGAAACATTTCAAATGAACTTTTACCTACTCTGTTCACTTTCATCCATTTTACGTCCATCAAAATTAAAAATTAAAAAAATTTGCTATCCAACGCCTTGAAAAAAATGGGCACTTTTTGCCCTGCCAGTTTTTGAACTAACATTTTCTACGTTGTAAGATAACAGAACATTTAGTAAATGGTGGAAGAATTATTGGTATAGATCATTCTAAATCGAGAGTATTAGAATGACAACAGTTAAATAAAATAATTACTACACGAGTTGCAAATTTTATTGTACCCTACAACGTTTGAAAAGTATGTTCGAAAAACTACAACAGTAAAAAAAGTACGCACTTTTCCACTGCACTGAATAAAATAAAATTCTCGTCACTAGTGTGATAATCTTTTTTCAACTAACGTTATTCTTACATTCGTTGAATAATTATCATTACACCAGTTGCAGAACCATCTAACCATCTTTTTTTTTTATTTTTATTTTTTATAATACTCGAAAAAATGCCAGTTTCTCCACTGCTACGCGTGTAAAAAGTGCCCTATTTTGACTTGTGAAAAAGAACAGTTTTTTTCCACTCGTGAAAAAAGAGGTTACGGCAAACTCTTTTTTCTTACACTCGTGAAAAAATCGATCACTCTTTTGCACGCAAAACAATGAGAAAACTGCCGTTTCTTCAAGTTATAGAAAAACAGTCGTGTATCCCTCATTCAAAAAGCGCAAATTTTGAACTTATAGCATACTCTATACATACATCTATTTTTCTTCAAAAATTACTCATCATTCATACTTAACAAGTCAACCATTCCTAATGTTAAATCGACAATTTATTTCCCAATGACAAATAATGATATTCAGATCAATTCTTCAAAATGTAAATAGATAAAAACCTCCTCAACCAAAGTACAAACGTTTTGAGGTAAACCATTATAACATTTCATAATATCCACGACGTTCCTTTAAAAAAATCTCGAGGCCCTTAAAATAATCGCCTCTGGAATGCATAACGTTCAATCTTTTAACACATGAACAACTTACTTTTAATAATAATATGCTTATTCTCGAATTAGAAAAAAAAGTGAAAAATAGAGCCTACTTCGACTGTTTAAAACATACAAAAATGGTAATTCCCAAGTACGGAACTAAACGTAAAAATGCTGGTACTTGGTATTCTGAGGTACACATTGCTTAAATCGTAATTGCGAGAAAAATGAGTCCATGCTGTACATTGTTATTTCTTTTAGAGAGCGATGATAAATGTTGTCGCTCCTTGGAAGAAATGGCACAATACTGGCGATTTTTGGAGTTTCAGTATTTCGGCCAAGTCTTTTGTTGATAGAGGCGACTTATGGATTATTATCCTCATAAGCTCGGGCACGACGGGCGTGTTCCTGAACATAAAAAAATCGTTAAATGTTAATTTTTATTGTAACTATACAGAAAAAGTAAAACTGAATCATGTGGAAAAATAATTGGAAAGGAACGATTGAAAATAGGAAATTATTAGGCTTACGGGTAGATGGTTCGCATTGAGAATGGCTTCGTGAGGTCCTTTTTGAGGCTTCGGTACAGTTGGAAGTATTGCTTCAGTGTTAAGCTTGAGATCAGGATTATCTTTTAAAATTTCTTTTTCCGCAATTTTGGCTACGCGACGTACCACTTCCGCGTTCATCCGTTTATCATCAGTATACAACGGACACCTTAAAAATATATTATTTGCACTTGAAATGAAATGGTTGTTGAAAAAAAAGTGTGGTATAATATGTAACTTTGAAATTTATAAGAGTTTACAAAAAGCGTCAAGAATTTTCAATCTCGTCAAGTTATTTCCGAAACCTTATATTATCGAATGCTCCGAATTCTCGGAATCCTAATTGTCTAAAAAGTATAACAATCTCAAGAATAACGTGTAATTCAATTTTGACCATGCCTCAATGCAATTAAATTATTCCCATCTCTATCCGATACACAAATAGATACAAAAAAAAAATCAAAGAAACCCACAAATTCTTATCATCGAGGCCCTGTCCTCGGAAATGTTTGTAATTTTCGACGGGCTGGTCGCAAACGTAGCACATACTGGCGCCGCAGGGACAAGTCATCTTGTTGCACCCTTCTTCTTTGTAGAACTGTTTCTTGCATTTATAACACGTCCTGAGAAGTGCCTCCGTCATCTTCTCCTCCACGTAGTGACGCAATTTCTCCGACTTCAATTCGTTACACTTGTAGGGTATATGGCTCGGCTCCTTGCACAATCTGCAAAAACACGCAAAAAATTAAACCCCATCTCGAACGCCCTGGCACCCGAGAGACAACGCCAGTTCATGGATCAGAGGGCAACATACCGACAGCTCTCCTTCATGCAATCAGGATTCAAGCACTTGAATATCTTGTCCTCCGGTGGGGGGATCGAGGAGAAGTGGCAGAA
>JAPYZK010002057.1:0-22017 GCA_030522785.1 Platygaster equestris | reverse complement strand
ATTTTCCCTCTATCGACCCGCGGGGGAAACCATGGAAAACCCCGTGGCAAGTAGGCGGAAACTGGCTCGAATCCCCCCCTGAGAGGTGCCGATATTAAGAAATATCGGTGCCACGATCCCAGGACATTATTTTTGAGAAATAAAATCCGGGGGTCACAGGCGGGATTCGAACCCGTCTCCTCCGCTTTCAGTGGTCCCAGCCGACCAATCGCTGCGCAGTACCGCTTAGCAATTAGTCCGCTTGACCACCGAAGCGGTCTCATTATTTATGTATTATTCTATTATATAAAATCATTTATTTGTTGACATTAATTGATAATTTATTTAATGTTCATCAGGTCAAATTTACCAGAAACGTACATTGAAGGTTTTCATGATTTGGAGGCTGTAAAATCCATGGAATATAGAATCCTAGGGAAAACTGGTTTGAGAATCAGCAAACTATCCATTGGTGGTGGGGCCCTAGGAGTCCACTATGGGTGATCACATTTTCGAATTTTTCAATATATATTCGAACATATGTAGGTGGGCGAAGTGGATTTTAATTTGCTCTAAACTGAGTTAAAAGTGGGTAGAAATCGGACTGAAATAAGCTCTAAGTTAACTTGGAATAGTATTTAAATTGGGTTGAACTTGTGCCTTTGTTGTCTTGAAACCCTGTCTAAATTCAGTCAAACTGTGTCAAATTAGCTCTGAATTGACTTGAGATTGTGTTCGAATTGTTTTAGAATTGTGTCTAAATTGTCTACAAATTAAGTCAAAATCTTGTATTAATTGTCTTTCAATTGCGTCATTGACTCTGAATCAGGTAAAAACTATATATCTTGATTGGGTTAGCATTATGTCTGAACTGAATGGAAATCGTGTCTAAATTGAGTCTAAAACGTGTCTAAATTATCTTGGAATTGTATCTAAATTCAGGCAGAATTGTGTCCTGACGGGACTGGAACGGTGTCTAAATAGTCTTGAAATTGTGTCTAAATAAAGTCAAAATCGTGTCCCAGTAGTATTAAAATATTGTCCTAGTTGTCTTGATATTGTGTCTAAATCGTGCCAAAACTGTATCTTCAGTGGCTTGAAAGTGTGTCTAAATTGTCATGTTATTGTGCCTAAATTGTCTTGATATTGTGTCTAAATTGGGTCCAACTTGTATCTAATTGTTGAAATAATTACTGAACTGATTGGAAATTGTTTCCGAATTGATTCGAAAACGTGTCTGAATAGTATCAAAATTGTGTCTCAATTTTCTCGAAATCGTGTCTTAATTTGGTCCAAATTGTTTCCTATTTGGATTCAAATGGTGTTTGAATTGTCTTGAAACTGTGCTCAAATTTATTCAAAATCGTGTCTCAATAGTATTGAAATTGTATCTAAATTGTCTTGATATTGTGTCTAAATTGGGTGAAAGTTGTATCTGAATCGGGTTGAAATCGTGTATAAATTATCTTGAAATCATGTCTAAACTGTCTTGAAATTGTGTCTAAATTGTCTTGGAACAGTGTCCAAATTGTCTTAAAACAGTGTCTAAATGGTCTTGCTATTATGTCTAAATTAAGTCAAAATCGTATCTTAATTGAGTTGAAATCGTATCTAAACTATCTTGAAATTGTGTCTGAACAATATCAAAATTGTTTCTTAATTATGCTGGAATCGTTTATAAACTGGTGTCTACATTATAAATAATATTCTAGTTCTTTCGACGAAAACGAAGCAATCGCAATGATTCAGGAAGCGATAAGAAAAGGGATAAATTTCATCGATACAGCATATTGGTATGGCCAAGGACGTTCGGAAAAATTACTGGGAAAGGTGCAGAAACTCGTAGAAAACATCAAAAATGTTTGCCAAGCACCAAAAACGAATAGAAAATGAGAATATTCATATTCGTGATTCATATATATAAAAATCACGTTTTTACAGGCTCTCAAAAAAATTCCTCGACAAGCCTATTACATATCGACGAAAGTTGGAAGGTACGAATTGGATTACGAAAATATGTTCGATTTCTCGGTGGAGAAAACTCGGAAAACTTTTTATGAAAGTTTAGAGCGTTTGCAGTTGGAATATGTTGACATTATCCAAGTAATTGTGTTAAAATTGTAATGCCAAGTTCATATTTTGACCCAGTTTACGATACATTTCGAACCAAACAATTATTGAATTTTTTCTTAATTTGTGCCCGATACCAAAAATATTTCATATGACTACGATTGGGTACAAATTGCCTTGACATTGGGTCACATCGAAATTCTGGAAACACTGTTCTAAATGCACGATAAAAAATCTGAAAAAATCATGTTTTCCAGGTTCACGACGTCGAATTCGCCCCATCTTTGGACATTGTAATTTTCCAAACTCTCCCGGAACTCTCGAAATTCGTGAGAGACGGAAGAGCCAAATTTATTGGCATCACTGGATATCCAGTAACGGTTTTAAAGGATTACATCGAGAAATCCAACGTCGATATTTCGTGTGTTTTGAGTTATTGCAGATATACTTTGATCGATGATACTTTGTTGGGATTTCTTCCATTTTTCAAGGTCGGTTATCATGCCGCTTGATATTTTTTCATTCAAAATGCAAAAATAAGTTTCTAATCAAATTTAAAATAATTTAGATAATTTATAAGGCGGAGAAAACTTTCAAAGGTGATATTATCATAGTTTAGAATAATAAACGACATTTCAATACAAATAACGATTTCTTCGTAATAAATAAAGACATTTTAACAAAAGAATACTCAAAAGCAACACTTTTGAATACTCTTATCTTTAGGCAGAAAATACCTTCTCTCCCTAGGTGCACAATACACTACTTTTCATTCACAGGAAAGAAACATCGGAATAATAAGTGCATCCGCCCCTGTAATGGGCCTTTTGACGAGCAAAGGGCCCCCGAATTGGCACCCTGCGGATGAGGAGGTAAAAACCGAGTGTGCAAAAGCTGCAAAATTTTGCAAAGTGAGTTGGAAAATATTCAAAATTACAAAAATGAAAATTTTTTTTTATGAAACTGTTTCGAATTTCGAAATCTTTGGACACTGAATCATACATTATTTAAGAAGTATGAACAAACCAATACGTTTCCAACCAAGCGTCTTATAAATAGGACATTCACGATAATTTCCAAAAGATGAAAATCCATTTTTTCAGGAAAACGACGTGGAACTCGCGAAATTGGCACTTTTTCACGCTTGCAAGTGCTCCGAAATCGGGACATGTCTCACGGGGATGAATTCCATGCGAGATTTGCGAATCAATTTGAAAAGCGTTACGGAGGGAATCGACGAAAAAGAGAAAAAAATTCTAGGAGAAATCCAAAAAAAGTGAGTTGAGGATTATTGTTCAGCTAGGGGGAAAAGTGGGTCATTATACAACTAGTGAAAAAGGTGGGTAATTATACAACTAGTGAAAAAAATGGCTCATCATGGAACGGAAGGGGAAGTGAATTATTATCCAAATAGGGTAAAAAATGCGATATTATAGAACTAGTGAGAGAAGCAGGTCATTATACAACTAGTGTTGGAAGGAGGTCATTATGTAACATTGAGAAAAATGAGTCAGTATACAACTAGTGTCTGAAGGGGGGCACTATGCAACTATTAAGAAAATTAGGCCATTATACAACGAGTGTCTAAAGTATGTCATTATGTAACTGGTGAAAAAAGTAGGTCATTATGTAACAACTGTCTAAAGTAGGTTATTATTCCACGAGTGAGAAAAGTAAATCATTATAAAACTAGTAAGGAAAGTAGGTCATCATAAAACTAGTTTCGAACATATACAACTAGTAATGAAAGTAGGTCATTATACAACTAGTTTCGAACATAGGTCATTACACCGCTAGTGACAAAAGGAGATCATGCCACAACTAGTAATGAACGTAGGTCATTATACATCTCGTTTCAAACATAGGCCATTATACCACTAGTGACAAAAGAAGCTCATGACACAACTAATAATGAAAATAGGTCATCATACAACTATTGTCTAAAGTAGGTCATTATGTAACTGGTGAGAAAAGTATGTCACTGCGCAACAACTGTCTGAAGCAGGTCATTATGCAACTAGAGAGAAAAGTAAGTCATTATAAACCTAGTGAGGAAGGTAGTTCATTACGAAACTAGGGAGAAAAGTAGGTCAGTATACATCTAGGGAAAAAGTAGTTCATTATAGAACTAGTGAGAAAAAAGTTATCATGTAACTAGTGGAAAAAAGGTCATTACTCAACTAGTCAGGAAAGTAAGGCACTCTACAACTATTTTCCAAAGTGAGCCATTATGTAGCTAGTAAAAAAGAGTAGGTTATTATGGAACTAGTGACAAAAGTGGGTCATTATGAAACTAGTGAGAGAAGTATTGGTCATAATAGGTCATCATAAAACAATTTAAATAATTGAGTAATTATGAATGTAGTGAAACAAGTGGGTCATTTCACAACTAGTGCAAAAAGTTTGGCATAATTTAAGTGATGAAAAAAGTAGGTCATTATACATCTAGTCTGGAAAGTTGGCATTCCTATAATTAGTGAGAAAATTGGGTCATTACGCAACTCATTAGACAAATCGGTCATCAGACAACTAGTGTCTAAAGTACAATAGGTCATTATGCAACTAGTTAGAAAAGTAGGTCCTTCTACAACTAGTAAGAAAAAAATACATTATACAGCTGAAAGAAAAGTAGGTCATTATACCACTCATAAAAAAGTGGCTTATTATCCAACTAGTGAGAAAAGTATGTGATTTCCCATCTAGTATATAAAATATCCCATCACACCACTAGTAGAGTAAAACAACGTTCTTCCCTTTTCCAGGTTTTTCTCGAAAATTATGAACAAACACTGGGAAGGAAAAGAAATCGCCAAATACAAAGAACAAACTCGGAAAACACTGAAAACATCCATTCAAACAAGAAAAACTTAAAATTTCATACTCAACAAAAAATTCAATGAAAGTACGATTATTATTCTCATTTTATACTATATTTACAAAACTTTGTACATTTTCCGTAACTATCAACAATCTCCACAATAAACGAAACTGTAAACGAGTATTTTTGGCAACGTCTTAGAATAAGAAGGCACGTTTGTATCACTCATTGCAATTATAAAAAATTAACGGTTTTTCATATAATTATCAGCGTAATTGTCGTCGTCCGGTTTTATCTGGTAGACGAATTCGTACATCAAAATCGTCGCCAGCGAAGCCATCAAGGATTTGTGGTACATTTGTTTCAGTTCAAAACCGTTTTTGATGCAGAGTTCGCGACCACCATCTTGGTGTTCGGAAGTGACGCAACTGATGGAACTGTAACCTGTTCAAGTGTTTCAATGAGTTTAATAGAACTATCAAAGTTTCATGTGAGTGGGTCATTATATAACTAGTGATAAAAGTAATTCATCACATGACTAGGAAGTAAAGTGAGTGATTGTAGAACTAGAAAGGTAAAAGCGTCATTATATAAGTAGTGAAAAAAGTGAATCATAATACAACTAGAAAGAAAATTAGGTCATAATACAACTAGTGAAAAAAGTGGGTTATTATTCAACCACGAATGACGGAAATTTCAAATGTTTCGATATTTGAACTATAGAGAAAGAAACCAGTGAAAAGAAAAGTATGTCATTGTACAACTAGTGGGAAAAGTGAGTCATTTAACTATGAATGACGGAAGTTTTGAATTTTTCAATGTTTGAACATAAGTAGGTGTGGATTAAATTTGAATTGGCTCTGAATTGGGTTGTTATTGTGTCCAAATGGGATTAAAATTGGTTCTGAATGGATTTGAAATGTTATCTAAATTGGGTTGGAAATGTGTCTAAATTGTCTTGAAATCGTGTCTAAATCAGGTCAAAGTTGTATTCTAATCGAGTTGCAATTGTGTCTGAATTGTCTTGAAATTGTGCCTTAACTGACTTGAAATTGTGTCTAAATTGATTGAACACCGTGTTCTAACTGCCTTCAAATTGCGTCTAAATTATCTTGATATTGACTATGAATTGGGTGAAAATTGTATTCAGATTGGGTTGGAATTGTGTCTGAATTGAATGGAAATTGTGTCTAAATTATGCATCAAGTGTTTCAATTTTCTTGAAACTGTGTCTAAATTGTCTTGATATTGTGTCTAAATTGGATCGAAATTGTATTTAAATCATGTTGAAATCGTATCTGAAGTGCCTTGAAAATGTGTCTAAACTAAGTCGAAAACGTGTATAAATTGTATAGATATTGTGTTTAAATTGTTTCGACATTATGTCTGAATTGTGTCAAAATTGTATCTTAATTGGGATGAAATCTTGTCTGAACTGTCTTGAAATTGTGTCGAAATTGTATCTTAATTGGGTTGAAATCGTGTCTAAACTGGCTTAAAGATGGATCTGAATACGGCTAAAAGCGTGTTGAAATCATCTTGAATTTGTGTCTAAATAGAGTTAAAAGTGTATCCCAATTGGATTGAAATAGTGTCTAAATTGCCTTGAAATTGTGTCTAAATTGAGCCAAAATCGTGTATGATAATTGTTTTGAAAATGCGTCTAAATTGTCTTGACACTGTGTCTAAAGTGAGTTAAAATTGTGTCTGATTCGGTTGTAATTGTATATAAATTGTCTTGAAAATGTGTCTAAACTGGCTTGAAATTGTATCGATATAAGGTCTGAACTGGGTCAAACTCTTGTCTACATGAACTCGAAATTGTGTCTAATTTGTCTCGATATTGTCTAAACTGAGTAAAAATTTTATCCAAATTGAGTTGGAATTGTGCATTAGCTGGATCGAAATTGGCTCTGAATTTATTTTTATGTAACTAGTTTTTTTATTACTAATGGAATGACATCCAACTATTTTTTATCACTAGCTGAATTCACTACATGGTCATTTTTATTCAGTTATTCATTATCGAGCTAGTGGAATAAGTGGGTCATTATACAACCGGTGATAAAGTAGGTCATTATACAACTAGTGAGAAGGAGATTATTACACAACTAGTGCGAAAAGTGGGTAATTACTCAACTAGTTTGACTATTTGTTCATTATCCAACTCATTTTTCAAATTGTCCATATTTTTCAATTCCAATGTCGAATCAAAAAATGCTTTCAACCTTGTTCACTCGCGAATTCAACCGCGATTTTCGTCAAAAACGACGCGATCCCTTTCCTCCTGTAATCTTTGGCCACAAAAAGTCGCTTCATCCAAGCTCCTTTATCGAGAGTGTGACTTTTGCAAACTGCGACTGTTCCAACGATCTTTTTTCTTTGACCTCTGACGTCGATTTTCGACTCCAAAAATTTCGCTTCCGTCATTATTGTGTAGGGGAATTTTTTCGGATTTTCCACATTTAAGACTGGCTCGTACGCTTCAGCCACCTAAATTTTCGTAATTTTTGTAAAATTGGGATCTTCTCGGAAAAAAGTTATACTTTTTAAAAATTTTCCGACTTTCTTAATAGTTTTTGCGTAATTCATCGAACAAATGAGTTTTTTTTTTACTTTTTAGACATTTCGAGTCATTTACTACAAAAAATATATTTTCTTTTTTACGATTCCGAGAATTTTTACTTTTTTTAAAATTTGGTTTATTTAATCTTGAAAAATTGGAAATGAAAGATGTTTCCGAAATTAGATCATTTACGATAACAGTAAAACTTTTTTTCGAAATTTTAAGTAATTCATCCAAATAAGTTTTTTCCTAATTTTTGACATTTTTCCTCATTTCAATTATTTACGTAAAAAACACATTTTCGAAATATATTTACCCAAAAGCAAGAAAATGCATTTCCCATGTAAAATCTGTAACACAAAAAATTATCAATTAATCCATCGAGAAAAAAAATTTTTTTTCATTGCATTTTTAATGCGTATTTAAAATATACAAAAAGTAAAAAAAACTCGAAAATGCAGAGAAAATTTTTTCATGATGGAAAAAAAATGTAAAAAATTACCTAATTAGTGCGAAAATTTTTCCTATTCTCTGAATTTTTAAATTTTCATTTGGTATTATTATTGATTTTCATTAATTTGAAATTATTTCGAAATTATTATAACGAAGTTGAAATCGAGAGTGAAAATTTTTTGGTATGTAAGTTGTGCTTGCCTGTAGATATTTTTCATTTCATTCTCAACTTCCTTAGCGTTCAGGAAAAATGATAAGTAAGTTGCGGCGTAGGTGAAAAAAATTACTAGCGGTATTACGACGATGCAAATTGTTATTGGAACGCCGAAAAGTATGAACAATATGGCGGCCAATAACACCATTGTCTGTAATAATTCAATTAACATATTTAATATTATATGTAAGTAATTTTAGTATTGATTAATCAACATATTTAATATTTTTTGATCGAATTACTTGATTTTGAAATGTTTCATTGCATTTTGCAGTGCAGTGGATATTTTTAATAATTTTCGAAATTTTACCTAAATTCGTAATAATTTCGAAGTTTTAATGTAATTTTGTAATAATTTCAAATTTTTTGCTTCAATTCGTGAAAGTTCCCAAATTTTTAGTAAATCCGTAATTATTTTCTGAGAATCGTAAATTTTTCATCAGTTTTCGCAGTTTCCGAAAATTTTACGAATTTTCGGGAAAATCGGTAACATTAGAAAAAATGAACTGAAAAGAATAGAAGTATAATTTATTTATTGATTAATCAAAATAATTGAAATTTTCAGATTGAATTAGTTGATTTTGAAATGTTTTATTGCATTTTGCAGTGCAGTGGATGTTTTTCATGATTTTCGAAATTTTACGTATATTCGTTAAAATTTCGAAATTTTTACGTAATTTTGTAATTATTTCATATTTTAAGCGTCAATTCGTAATAGTTTCAAAAACTTTCGTGAAATCGTAATTATTTTCTGATAGTCGTAAATTTTCGATCAGTTTTTGCAATTTCCAAAAATTTTATGCATTTTCGGAAAAATTGGAAAAAATGAACTGAAAAAAGTCTAAGTATAATTTACTTCATGATTAATCAACATAATCAATATTTTCTGATCGAACTAGTTGATTTTCGAATGTTTTATTGTATTTTGCAGTGCAGTCGATGTTTTTAATAATTTTCGAAATTTTTCGTAAATTCGTAGTAATTTCGAAATTTTTGCGTACATTCGTGAAAGTTCCAAAAATTTTTAGTAAATTCGCAATTATTTTCTGGAAATCGTGAATTTCTGATCAGTTTTCGCAGTTCCGAAAATGTTACGAATTCTAGGAAAAATCGGTAAAATTAGAAAAAATTAATGGAAAAGAATGGAAGTATAATTTACTTATTGATTAATCAAAATATTTAAAATTTTCTGATCGAATTGATCGATTTTTAAATGTTTCATTGTATTTTGCAGTGCAGTGGATGTTTTTAATGATTTCTGAAATTTTACGTGAATTCGTTATAATTTCAAAATTTTTACGTAATTTTGTAACAATTTCACATTTTTAGCGTCAATTCGTAATACTTTCAAAATTTTTTGTGAAATCGTAATTATTTTCTGATAGTCGTAAATTTTCAGTCAATTTTTGCATTTTCCGAAAATTTTACGACTTTTGGGAAAAATCGGAAAACTTGGAAAAAACGGATTGAAAAAAATCCAAGTATAATTTACTTCATGATTAATCAATGTATTCAATATTTTCTGATCAAACTAGTTGATTTTCGAATGTTTTATTGTATTTTGATGTGCAGTGGATGTTTGTCATGATTTTCGAAAATTCTGCATTAATTCGCAATAATTTTGAAATTTTTCGTGAATTCGTAATTATTTTCTGAGAATCGTGAATTTTCAATCAGTTTTCGCAATTTAACGAATTTTCAGAAAAATTGGAGATATTGCAAAAATCAAATTGAAAAAAATCGAGGTTATAGAATAATTGCGAAATTGTAAAAATTTTATGTGTTAACTTCATCAATTTTATAAACTGGACATTTTTTTTTTTTACAAATTGGGAAAATTTAGAACATGTTTTCATATTGTATTGTATTTTTTTGCTGAAAATTAGTCTGATTATTGAACATTTTTACGAACCACAAAAATTCTCATATATCCTAGTAATTTTTTACAAAAAAATTGTTGTAAATATATAGAAATTTTCCACTTATCTCGAAAATTTGTAACAATAACTATAAAAATTTCCGAATTCATGATTTGTTCAAGAATTATTCGAATTGACAAACAGTTATCAAAAAATATGAAAAATTTCGTAAATTCTGAAAAATTCTTCATAATAATAAAAAATTACCAGAAAGTTCAAAAATTTGGAAACATACTAAAAATTCTTCAAATTTTCAAGAAAAAATCACCAATAATTTTTCTATAAACTCGAAAAAATTATCAGTTCCTCAAAAATTATTCAAAACTAAGAAAAAAGATTTTTAATCCGTGTATTTTTCCCTGGCAGGGAAGCATACAAATATACATTGTTTTTTTCAAACTATTTCGAAATATTCACGTCAATTCGTGATAATTCCCCAAAAATGTTCAATTGTTATAAATTATGGAAAATTTTTGAAATTTCGAAAAATTGTTCAAGTTTTTCAAACCTTCCAATTTTTTATATTTTTGACAACATTTTGGATCTTGAAGAAATTTTATGAAAAAAAAAATCAAGACTAATATCAAAATCTTCAAAAACATGTCAACAGTTTGAAATTTAGCTTAAATTTTTTAAATTCTGGTGAAAATACAAATTTTCAACTAATTTTGAAAATTTACGATAATAATCATAAAATTTCAAAAATTCATATAATTTTTGGGGAAATTTTTCTAAGCTGATGAACAATTACCAAAAAATACAACAATTTTTGTGAATATCGCGAAATTCCTTGTAAAAATTGAAAAATCGCTAACACATTACACAATTTAGAAAACTATCAGAAAATTTAGAAGACTATCCGAAAATTCTGGAAAAATCCCCAAAAAATCACGGATCATTTTTCTATGAATTCAAAAAATTTATCGATTTTTCAAAATTTTTCTAAAGTTGAAGAAAAATTTTTTTATTTAAATTCGTGTATTCTTCCCTGGCAGGGAAACATACATTGTCTTTTCTGAATTATTTCAAAGTTTTCACGTAAAATAATAATAAATTTGAAAAAATGTTCAATATTCACAGAAATTTAAAAATTTTTTTAAAACTTACAATTTTCCTTCATTTTTGATGAAATTTAAAATGTTTAAAATTCGATACAAAGACTGAAGTTCATTTTAAAACAATTACAAACATAAAAAATTTCAAAATTTAGCTTAACTCAATCAATTCTCATAACATACAAAATTTTAAATCATTTCGAAAAATTGAGATAATATTTATAAAATTTCAAAAATTGATAAAAAGTCTCAAAATTTGAAAACTATCCGTCAATTCCGAAAAAATAACATATAATTCCTCCCATGAACTCGAAAAATTTACCAATTCATCAGAAAACTACCAAAACTACGATAAAAAAAACTTTCAAAAACTCATTTCCACGCACAAAATAATTGTGAAAAACTTTGCTCACCTGAAAAATAATTTCTTTGAACATGAAACTCAAAAATGCATTGCCCATCGAAGACCAAACACAATTTTTGACCGTTTCCCCGAATTTTTTCTCATCCCCATACTCGTAACGCCGAATCACAACGACGTATCTCATTTTTTTCGCAACAATTTGAATTTATTCAGATTATTTATCACTATTTTGAATAAATATCGACGAGGGTGCAATGTTTTCGAGATTAATTGAAAAATCTCATTAGTAAATAAAGGTAATTTCTATGAAAACACATGGAACTTATGGAAGACTGTATGCCATGAGATAGAACTTTATTTCTATTAAAGATGGCGGATTAGTGGAACGCATTGGAATTTGGATCAAGATGAAAAGCAAAAAAAATGTTTCAAAAAAGTGTTTATAACAACAAATATATCCTTTTTGTGATAACAAGTTTATAATTACAGGAAAATACTCGATAATACACTGGATTGTAGCCAAGGTCAAAGTTTTTTACAATATCTCGTGTTTAAGGTAGTGGGAAAACTTGGAATTTTTTAGGAATATCATCTGTGTAATTTTGAATTATTTTACAATTGCTAAAATTTCGATACTGACACTTTAGTATTTTCCACATCCTAACAATGGGCCACAAAAAAATGATATATTCTGAAAAAATACCGATTTGATTACAATTTTCTTCTACATAAGTTTGTTAGCGTCCGTCAACGTAGCGCGTTTGTGTGTACTTGTGTCGGTCTCCGAACTTAGAGAACGACTATCTATATTTTACCTATATAAAACCTATAAACGACCTATACCTATGACATACATAGCACCTATAAACACCATATAACTGAGATATCTCAATTATATATATACATATATTTGGCATACTTATGACGTATTTATGACCTATAGAAACATATGTATGCCATATATGTAATTCCCAAATTTTTTACAAGTAAGTCACATATATCCCACCTCCATCTGGCCTATATTGCGTTTATGTATAACCTATATAAACCCAATGCACACCCATATAGGTCGTTTGGGGCCTTATATATCTCGTTAATAGGTCATAAATAGGTCATCTATAGGTCATATATATGTCATATAGCGATTTAGGTCAATTATAGGTCACCTATATAGGTCACATATAGATCTTATGTATGTCGCATATAGGTAGTTGATGTCTAAGGGTAACCTCTTGAATCCAAAAGTAATCATGGCAGATGAGAAAAAATCACCTCAAATCGTGGAAATACACAAATGCAAAGAGTGCGAAAAGAGTTTTTAGAATGCTGGAAGCTTCGCGAGGTACGAGAACACTCATACTGACGGAAAACCCTTCCAGTGTGACGTTTATCCTAAAAGTTTTAGCAGCTCGCACGGTTTACGGATGCACATGTACATCTTTCACACTATTGAGAAACCTTTTCAATGTCAAATTTGCGAAAAGAGTTTCACTCTATCCAAGACTTTGAAAGATTATAAGGTTGTTCACACCGGTAAAAAACCTTTGCAGTATAAAGTCTGCAATACAAGTTCTTTCATCATTTTAACCTCGAAATTGGAAGTTCAGAACGTTTTCGAGGTTCTCACGATGAAAAATATGGTTCGCGCCTGTGTGCAACCGCCGATTCTGGCGATGCCAATTTTATCCCTGGCTTCTGACTCGGGAAAAAAAGCACGGCATCGACAAAATCGACACTTGCCCCCAGGCACGAAATATACTATAATAGCTCTTCGGCTTCAAGTAGACACTCTCGCGCGCAGCACACTGGCGGGGAACACTACAAATGTGAATATTGCAATGTGTCATTCATCTTGAAAAACGTTTTGGAACCACACGGGTTGCAAGTCCACACTGGTGAGAATTTCGATAGATTGAGTAAATTTTGGCATTCATACATTGGATGGAAAAAATAATGAAGTTTCCACAGGGTTTTCAGAATTTTTCCAACAAGGTTAACTACTTGTAATGTAGTTCCGGCCTATAATATTATCCCGTGATTGCGAATTACGAATAAAAAAAACTTGTCGATTAACAAGAGGGAGTCGAATGGAATGAACTTGTCAGAATCATTATTTATCGTTTCTGTGTTGGTCGATAACTCATGGCCTGAAAATATCATTATCCGGAAAAATATACGAATATTGAGATATTCATACAGTGATGAATAATTCTAACAACCACTTCCATTACAGATAATCATTCTCTTGCCACGGACGAAACGAACGATGTCGAAATTGAAACTAAAATCGAAATAAAAGACTTCAAGTTGCCGTCAATTGAAGAAATTCATCCCCGGAACGAAATAGCAAGCTGTTCCTCTGTGTCTGAGGAATATGCGAACAAAAAGCCAACGGACAAAAGCAAGGTGAAAAAATTGAGCATCTTCAATTAACGGTATTATATTTCTATATACTTTGGGGAAGATTAATCGATTCTGGAAATATAATATATATAGGGAACCTTGATGATTTTCAAAGATTTTTGGGTAACATGATGATCGAAAGTAATTATTCCAAACTCTACCAAATTCTGAAAATTTCGAAAATACTCAAGACATGCAATTTTTTCTCAATTCTGAAATTATTGAATCGTAAGAGATGTCGTTTTTCATATTCTCCGAATTTGAAAATGTTTCTCCTCATCTAAAGTATTGTTTTGAAATTTATTTCAATTACTTATCTTTTCAGTATAAGAACGACTTTCCGTAACTTAATGCAATTCACATCTATTTTTTAACGGATATGAATTAACCATGTCTGGGAAGTAAAAACTGTCTTATCCAATTGTAATTGAAATGAGAAAGAATGTTGAATACTTCTCAATACTTTCAAGCCTCTTTCTCTTTTCATTTCAGAGATCTAAAATTGCTTATCCATTTATATCGAATATGATCGATCAAATGACACCTACTCAATGCCAGATTTGTTGCTTTGTCTTGCACCAGAGAAGCGATCTGGGCATATCGAATTCCCGAAACTGATAGCTGAACTCTAAACATCGTTCATATTCGAAAGCAAAGATCATTCAATGAAGACTGTCGTATAAATGACACAAAACTCTGTCCGAAGCGACAATTCGAATTTGCTGATGTCTAATGAACCATCGAATATAAGCCCAAAGTTCGGCGATGACACTTCTCGTTTCAAAAATGTGACCATCATATTGGAGTAATCAATACTTTTCAATTTAAATAAACTCCCAGTCGTGATGATCTCCACTGTTTCAGTAGAGTTTCGGTGGAGTAACAGTGGAGTTACCTTTTTTGTACTCAATTTGCGATGAACACTTAAATTTCCGCGCAACTTCAATTTCATAAATTTTATCTGTTACAAAATACAAAACTGTAGCTAATATAAAGCAAAAAAAATGAATAACGAATAAAAAATAATAAATAATATAATCATGTTGTATTCGCAATCTACGAATAAATAACCCGTGATTATAAACGTATGACACAAGGTACCTTCTGCATATTCTAATTTAAAACTAATATATAAATAAAAAATCATTTACATTTGTCAAATTTCACTAGATTTCTCGTACTACACCAAAACTCCTCTGCTACGGTGGAGTTTTGGTGAAGATTCGGTGGAGTCCGTTACGACTGGGCTGAATCCTTCCCCTCTCAATTGATATATTCACTATCGCTCTAGCTTGTTTAGTTCGCCTGCTGTGTCGTGTTGAGTAGACGTGTGTTGGTGGTGCTCGTCACGAAAATGGAGATACGAAACGAAGAGCAACGCGTCGCGATAAAAATTTGCGCCAGATTGGACGAAACAGCTTCGGAAACGTACGCTGAAATTGTAAAAGTGCATGGTGATAGTGCTCTTAGTCGTGCCCAGGGGTATGACACGCCGATGTTGCCCGAGAGAAAAGTATCGAACCTCTCTCTTTACGCTCTCGATTGGTCCTAAGCGTTCGAAGCGGGATCGCTCCACCGTTTGAATCTTCAAGCAGTGCTGACCGTATTCGGCTCTCGTTGGCTCATCTCGCGCGTAAATTACGCGCTAATTGGTCGATTGATTCACGTTTTCAATGCTGAGAAATATTCATACAAACATTAATGATTATAAGACAGTGTTGTATGTTTCCGTCACACTTTCAAGCAACGAACATTGTGGAAAATATGCTGACAATGATATTGTTCACCATGCATGAATTATTCGTACATCACTATGGTAGAGTTGGATTTTTTTCTTGCTCCTCGGAAAGGTAAGAATTACGAAAGTATCCCGCTGAATGTTGATCCAACATTGACATACGGCAGATTTGAACTTCCAACAATGAAAAACTCGCAAACTTACGTTATTAAACATGAAGAAGATATTATCGATTGAGATTACGATATGTGAAAAATGTAATTTATCATATACACAAATATAAGTTATGGCCGGGGCGATCCCTTAGAGAATGACGACCTATATTCGACATATAAGACACATATATATGACCTATAGACGACCTATTTGTGACCTATAAACGAGATATATAAGACCCCAAACGACCTATATGCAATGCTTCAACCTATATTTGCGTGCATTGGTTTATATAGGTTATATATAAATGCAATATAGGCCAGATGTAGGTAAGATGTATATGGCTTACTTTCAAAATTTAGGAGTAACATATATGGCATAGATATGCTAGTTACAGGTCATAAAAATGTCATAAATATGCCGAATATATATCAATTATATGGCGTTTGTAAGTGCTATGCATGTCATATAGGTCGTTTATAGGTTTTATGCAGGTCAAATGTAGGTAGTCTTTCCCTAAGGGAAGTGAGTGCGGGGCTACGTTCGGTCTCCCCGTTAATCTGCGTTAATCTAACGCCTTGAATCATACCCTGGTGGATCTGAAGGAACGCTCCCTTGCGTTCTCTTGCGTTCCATTATTACACAAAAGGAACGCTTGAAAAAAGCTGAAAAATACATGTTTCCCAATGAGTTACCACTGAAATAGGTATTTTATGTCAACAGTAGTGGACGATTTGTTTATAACAATGTTTATTTTGGACAATAATCATGATTAAACCTGCTAAATATTCCTTAGAAAATGAACAAAAATAAGGAAATGTGGCAGCAATTGCGCTTGCGCGGGGAGAATTCACGCGATGTCGAATGCTCGACCCAAGAGCGTAGCTAGTAGAAATGTCGATGGAGTGCTTTGGGAGAACGAACTCAAATTATAATAATTCGTCCCTAATTGTTATTTAAAACAGTCATCATTGGATTGAAACATAAAATTACAATACTCCGAAAGAATTTTGTTGAGTATTTTGCCTGTTGTGTAATGTTTTTCTTGTACTTTTATGAACCCTCAGAACCAATACCTAAGTACGCTCTTACTTACGTTTCGGTAATAATGTAATATTTATCATATTGTTGTGGGCAAAATTATAATAACTAGTTGTGAGAAACAACTAATTATCATTTCTAATCATGTTAATAGGTTATTAATTTTTTTTTTCAATGAATTTGTTCATTCTTGAATGTCGCGCCCTTTTTTACCTTATTAGTGCTGATACTGCTATAATGATGTATTTGTAATAATTCATTTGTACTCAGAAAATAGGAGAATACCGAAAAAGTAGTTGGTATGAGTGTTTATGTGAATACATAACTATGACGGCTAGAACGTGGATTGACCACTTTTTCGTATTTTAATACACCTTTTCTGAGCGTTCTTTTCGAGTGCTCCTTTTGTGTAATATTGGAACGCAAACAAACGTTCTTGTGTGTTCCTTGGCGTTCTCCCGAGTTCACCAGGAAAAAATAACCATGTCAGACGTAAGAAAATCTACTCGAAAAATAGAATCCCGCAAACGCAACGAGGGCAAAGACAGTTTCGCGGATGCCTCAGACTCGGCGAGGTACGAAAGCACTCACTGATACAATAAACTGTTGCAGTGTGAATTGTATGCCGAAAGTTTTGACGCATCCCACGAATTAAAGATGCATATAGCCATCCACGCTAGCAAAAAACTTATCAAGTTTAAAGTTTGTAACAAAAGCTTAAGCCAATCGGGCCATTTACGAAGGCACATGAGGATTCACACCGGCGAAAAACCCTTTCAGTGTCGAGATTGCAACGAAAGTTTCAATAATTCATCTAATTTGAAAGCACACGAGCATGCTCACACTGATAAAAAACCCTTCCAATGCGAAATATGCAACAAAAGTTACAAAACGTCGGTCACTTTACTAACACATAAGTACATTCACACTGGCGAAAAACCATTCTCGTTTGACGTCTGCAAGAAGAGTTTTGATTGCCGATCTGCTCTAACTTGTCATAATCGCACTCACACCAACGAGAAACCTTTCCAGTGTCGAGTTGGAAACATTGGTTTTAATAGTTCATCTTATTTAAAAGTACACTAGCGTACTCACACTGGTAAAAAACCCTTCCAATGCGAAGCATGCAACAAAAGATACAGTCGATCGACCAGTTTACGGATTCATAAGCGCACTCACACGGGTGAAAGACCTTTTCGCTGTCAAGTTTGCAACAAGAGTATAACTTCTAAAAATCATCTAAAAAGTCATGAGCTTATTCACACTGGAGAAAAATCACACCAGTGTGGAGCTTGCCAAAAACGTTTCACGCATCGCAGCAGCATGAAAAGGCAAAAACAGGTTGTTCACACTGGCGAAAAGCCCCATTAGTGTAAAGTTTGCGATGAACGTTCCTCATGGTCATATCAGCTCACGGGACATCAGCGGCTTGTTTATCTAGGTAACGCATCATAATGGTTCTTCCGAAAATCAGTCATATATGGATTACATTTTCCGTCTTCCGTCTTGATCTTTTCTTGCTTAGAAACAATTGTGAAGAATTATTTGCAGCTGAAAGTCACAACTGTAGCTATTGCATAAAAAATTTTCGATCGATAGACAAAGAGAAAAAACGTCATCATATGTCACCGATATGATAACGTGAACAAATGAATTTTAGCAAATATTAATTAACAATCTATTCATTGATTGAAGAGAAATAAAATATGAATGAAACTATGTGAGGAAACGGAAAACTTTTGGAATGTTGGAAATGTGACAGGTTATAGTAAACTCATATTATCACAGAGAATTCGTTTGATGATGCAAAAGAAACATCGAAGGTGGAAATGGAAACTGACATCGAAATAAAAGAATTTCAATTACTACCAATTCAAAAAGTTTCTCTTCTAAACGAAGAAGTAGTAGCCCGTTTCTCATGTCTGTGGCGAACAAAAATTCGACAAACGTAATCAATAATCCGACTGATGAGGAGAAAATGGAAAAAGTGAGCATTTTACTACTTATAATGAAGAATCATGTTATCAATTCTCTTCCACGTTTCATGAGTAATTTTTCGAAATACTCGATAATAAGAATAAATTCATCTTCTAGATTCTCAAGTATCAATAAGTTGTGACGGGCGGACCCGACACAGATAGGAAAATCCAAAGGAATTACACTTCAGGTGCCCTAGTTTTCCC
Source organism: Platygaster equestris (assembly GCA_030522785.1). NCBI lineage: Eukaryota > Metazoa > Arthropoda > Insecta > Hymenoptera > Platygastridae > Platygaster > Platygaster equestris. The sequence continues at coordinate 3,058 of JAPYZK010002057.1, read as the reverse complement.
TCTCCTCATTTTCGGACGGTGTAAGAGGGAGGATTGGTGAATGATCAACACATCTGAATCATTTCTAGTACAAAATGGTTTTTATTCAACCTAACTTAAAAGAAGCACACTTTTTACAAGCTAAATTATATTATTCTAGTCCTCTTAAAGTTAGATTCTTCCCCGGAATCAGAACTAGAACTCAACGACTGTGATCTGGTTCTTTTCTGTTATTTTAATTGTGATTCGGTGTTTGATTCCAAACTCGACTCTAAACTTGATTGTGAACTTGAACTTGACTGCGAACTTGAACTTGACTGTGAACTTGAACTTGCACGAGTTGATTTAATTTTTATATTTGTCCGTTTCTTTCGCTTTACTCGATAATTTCTAATTTTACAAAAGCCAGAGCTCAGGCTAGAAGTCGACACTGATCTAGCACGTGTTTGACTAAAAGAGCTTTCTTCCGTTTGAACTGAACAATCTTTAGTTTCAGGGACGGCTCAAAGTTTTATCCCATATGTTTGAGTAGCGTGGGTTTTAACTGAAAAATTTAAATTGTCATTGCCCCAATATTCTGATTTATTCAAAGGTCCCAATTGATTTTCCTAACTTCTGAACAAAACCCAGAGTGCCCTTGTCCCTTAGCTCTAAAATCCTTTTCTCGACTTCTTTTCTCTAACCCAAATTCCTGTGCCCTCTCGATGGCTTCTTGAAGTAATTCCCGGTTCACTATAATTTCAAAGTAGATAATCAATATTTTAAATTACCTTACAATGTTCGCTGCGACTTATGATACGTACTCGTAATGGATATTTCTCGGGAGCTACACACTCAGTTGAGAAATATCTTAGCCTTAATTCTCGGGAGCTACACACTCAGTAGGAACTAGACTTGGGATTCCTTCGGGAGCTGCACACTCAGTGAAGAATCCCACCTCTATTCCCAGAGAGCTGCACACTCAGTTGGGAACAGAGAAGGTCTGAGGTAGAGCCTGGGATTGTAGTCCCTTTTATATGGGTCTTTTCCCGCGCATTTGGCCGCAACAGAGAAAAAGAGGGCACCACTTTCGTTAGTTGACCAATGACGATATTCGGCTTACTCTAGACTCATTCTCATCGGTCGCGTTAAGTCACCTGATTAAGGGATGCCATGCATGCAGGCAAAAGACTTCTAACTCGCGCCTGACTTGTTTGTTATGACAGGAAAACATAACCTCCATTTTCGTATAAAGACTTATATCTAATTTGTATAGTTTACTAACTCTCTAAAGTTTGAGTTAAATCAATTAACTCGATATAATCTTATTTTAGCGCTATTCGGGAGCACGATCCTGACTGTATTTAATTGATTAGGTTTTGGAGGAGACTGTTATTGAGATAGGTCCTTTTAACTTGAGCCTGCAGTCTCGAGTAGTCTCGACCGAGGTGTTTCAGCCTACTGTGACTGAGTCGTCCGGAGGGAAACTTTGAACGTGTACTTTTAAATGTTATTAATTCAAACGAGATTTGCTTCTATTATTATTATGTCTTATTTTTGAGTTTGTTCTCAAGGACTATTCATAACTAGTTCTTCAGTTAATTATTCTCAGTTGAAAACTATTTATTAAGCTCTAAAATAAAATAATTCATAGTGAGTGATTAATCGGAAATCACTTATCGGTTATGTGTTGTTTACCGAACTAAGTTCCTAACAAGAAAGGTGTTGCATTCTTAAGGTCATGAAAAAGGGTTATTTCCCATTCATATAGATTATCATGACCTCTTCATTACTTATTTGTCTAATTTTCTATTTCTGAATCCAATGTTTACACACAACCGAATTGTCATAACAAAAAAGCCGTCAAATGTATCAAACATCGATAGTATCGAAGTTCGATACTTTTAAAAGTATCGCTTCTTTGTGAAACGCGCGCGAACTTAACTCAATCTACCCTGACTACGGATGGTAGAGACAGGATTGTAAACTCCCTATCTCGCCCTGTATACTTGGCTGTGCCTATTTGCAGCATAAAGCTGACACTTTTCACCACTGCGCTTAATGTATGACACGTGACTGCCTGGCACGTGATTTTTTTTGACGTCCTCCTCGGCGTGTTGTGTTTACCTTCGCTTGTAGTGTTTACAAGTGGTTTTGTGCAAATAATTAAAAGCATAATCTTCAAAATTTATAAACCTTAAAATCATGGAATTTCTGAAATCCCTCGAATTTTTGAAAATTGCATGATCATTAAAATACACCTAATTCTAAATCTCTTCGGAATTTATCAATTTGACTGCAGATGATTATGAAATATTTATATCGAATAAGTAATATTTTTGATACTCTCAGGACGAAAGTTTCAATAACTGATTTTTGAATAAAAAAATCATTTACCGAAAAACTTCGAGTAGATTTTATTCCATAAAATGCAATAGAGTTTGAATGTTTGACATCCAAAGTATATGAGCACAGAACTCATACATATAAGTAGGTATTTATTCATTTTTTTCAAGTTTTACTTTTTCTTCAAATTGAAAAAATTCACTTATTGCTCGCTGTAAAATTTGTATTGCATAATTTTAATTTCAACTTACAAATGTCGGAAATATAAAAATGTAAAATTTACTATTTGGAGGTACAAAAATGCAAACTTTGAATTTCAAAAATCCAAAAAATTAAAGTACAAAAATTTGTAAATACCACTAGTCTGAATTTCTGAATTGAGAATTCCAACAATTTTCATTTCCAAATTTTTAAAGTTTGAGATTTTGGAATTCCCGATATTTATGGAAAAAATATGAATATTTGAATGATGGCAATTCCGAAATTTCCAATCTTCCAAAATTCCAATCACAGCATTGACGATTTCCTGAAATTTCAGAAGAATTCAATATCAAAGTTCAGAAAATCAATTTTGAGTCCCATTCATTGAAAAATTACTACTATTCAACAATTGTAATCCGTAATTTAGTGTGACGTACCGAATATTTATAGAATGAATATTCGAGCCGCACATTTCATTGTCACGTTTCAACGAACAATTTTGATTGCCAATGCAAGTTTGAGCTTGACCGAATGTCATAAGAATCCGCCGAAC
>JAPYZK010002056.1:0-15254 GCA_030522785.1 Platygaster equestris | reverse complement strand
ATGAAATAAATATCGTGTTAAACGTTCGCATTTCGTGTATTTATTACCAGGTCGCCTCTTCGTTTATGTAACGGAAGAACCCACGTTGGGAACGTCTCAATAGAATATTGACGTCAATTTTTTGAAATTCAAATAAGTTTGCAGGATTTCTCCGAAGTATAGAGAAATTCTTCAAATTTTGAAAATATTGTCCGAATTTAGGAATTTTATTAGGTATCCTCAAAAATCATAATGTAAAAAAATTACGAAGTATTATAAAGTGTAAAAGTAAAAGTGAAGTAACGAAAAAGGAAAAGTGAAGTATAAAAAAATGAAAAAAGTATCAACAAATTAAAAAGTAGTAAAAAAGTAACGAAGATGTAAGAAAATCACGAAGTATTATCGGAAGTTCATTGAAATATGAAGAATTTTTCAGAATACACAGCAAAATGTTTTTACAATTATTGTATATACAATTACGAATGGGCGGGTCAAAAAATTTTTTTCAAATAAAAGTCTTAAAAGCTATATAAATTACGATAAATCAAGGAAATTAACTAATTTTTCAGAATCTAGTCCAAAGAAACAAAAATTTTTGTAGAATATCCGTAAAAATTTCGAGTCAGTCACGAAAATTGAATAATTATTTAAATAAAGTTGAAGAGAATTCTTAGAAATCCACACAAATTTCTGAAAATAATAACATACACAAAAATCGTTGACAATAATGCATGATATTCCCCAAATTTACCAACTTTTCAAAACCTCTCAAACTTTCCAAAACCTTCGAAAATATTGAAAAAATATACAATAAAGACAACAAATTCACCTCATCCCATTTTTTGTATCGAACAAAGATGAAACTTCACCAACGCTCACTTTACCTAAAACGTCTCCCGTAACAAGCTTCATTTCAACAACTTTTTTTTTTAGTAAATTCACGATGTTTACATCATAAATCCCGAGTTTTCCGCGGAACTTCGCGCCATGAAACTTTCTTGCAGCGCGTCTAATGCAGCGTGCATTTTTAAAGGAAATAAGAAAGGTGTTGTTTGAGCATGAACGCTTTTCGCGCAAAATTTGCTCGGACCATATTTTAGCGAGAAAAAGCGAATTTTAATGAGGAAATGCTCTTCGTACGTGTGATAGTTCTGAGCAAATTTAATGTTACGAAATTCTGTGGATGGAAAAGTTGAGAGAAAATGGGAGATTTTTACGCATTTTTCGAAATGTTGATTATTCGCAGACAAAAAAGTTACCCAGAGGCAGAATGTTTGAATTAAACTGAAAATACTCGGAGACTCCGATTCTTTATTGAATTCCAAAATGAAAGTTCCTCTACCACTTTCTCCCAAACTCAAAACCAACGAAGTTATCAACCTTCGAAGCTTATCATAACCTCACCGTAGTCAGCTCGCGGCGCGGTAGCGTCAGTGAACTACCAAACCACGCCCTACTTTCTGATTGGTCAACTTTGACCGTCAATATCTCCATTATTTTTCACTTTAGACAAAAATGGCTCAGGAACTTTCGTCTTGCATTTCTACAAATAAACTACTGTCATTATTTTCACGCAAATTGGATATATTTCGTTTTCTTACATATTTTGTTATCTTCTCCTTTTTTTCAAATGCAAAATACAATTGTTTGCAGATGAAGAAATCACCCAGAAGCCGGTTATCTCGCTCTCGAAGCCGGCCACAAATAATCAGAACAATCAGTGGAACCGCGTTGGCCCGGAAGGTCAGCAAAACGGCCAGCGGATAATCGAGGCTGCGCCTCAGGCGACATCCGGCCAAGGGCAAAATTTCAGCGGGGACAGAAACACGCCGTTCGCCCCGGAATACAGGATGCCACCTTTGTACGGCGAGGAGTCACAGGGCCCTAATCACTCGCAACCCACCAACTTGCAAACGCACAGCAGCAAATTCCCGGTGCGTGATTCCACCCATTTCGTGCGTAAATTCGAGAGTAATTTCGGAAATGACATCCTTGAGACCCGAGAGAAGATTTTTATTTACGGTCGAGGAATCATAGATAGATTATATGGTTAGTACAGCCATATATCTATGGTTGCATCTACCATATAAATAGTCACATCTGTGCCAACCATGTATATGGTTTCCTTGAGCATATATATATGTATGGTTGCTTCAACCATATTTTTATGGTTGCCTTAACCATATCTTTATGGTTGTCTTAACCTTATAAATAGTCACATCTGCGCCAAACAGATCTATGGGTGGTACAACCATATCTATGGTTGTCTCAACTATATGAATATTCACATCTGCGCTAACTGTAACGCAGTAACTATAGTTGCCTCAACTATATATATGTTTTTCTCAATCATATATCTATGGTTGCCTCAACCATATATCTACGGTTGCATCAACCATATAGTCACATCTGATTCAACCATATGTATTGTTGTACAACCATGTATATGGTTGACACAGCCATATATCTATGGTCGGCACAACCATTTCCGAGGTATCTACGAACATTAAGATAATACAGGAACTCAACATCTGGTTGCTCCAGCTATAAATATGTTTGGCGCAAATTTTACCTTTTACATGGCTGTGGCAACCATATTGTTGTTTCTTCTCCGTGTAACACTTTTGGAGATCAGTTTAACTTTTTTTAACCAAGTTTCATGCTTTTGGATGAAAAATCTAATACTTCCGGAGAACAAGTCTCATCGAAGTTTCATGTCGCAATTTGTCACCAATCCATCAAAAATTGCCCTAACAACTGACAATTTTCTCCTTCACTTTTTCTGTACCTCCTACTTACTCGATTTACGCGATTGCCGTAATAATACGAAACGTCAGATTTCGCGTGGCGCAACGAATTTCGTATTACTCAGCTCTGGGCTCGGCTCTGGGTAAGGAAAAGTGACGTACGTGACGCCCAACGCGGCGTTTCCGGTAAACGGTACGACGGCAGAAGTCTTTGTCTCAACGAGGCCTCTGAGAATATTCCCAAGGGCTTCACTACGCCCGGTACAATGAACTGAAAGAAAATTTTTCACACAATAACATTCAGCACACATTTCGCGTGCTTTCGAGATCGAATACGGAAGAGGTCGGGAACTATCGTGGGTAAACGCGAGACACGCTTTTATTTCGAATCAGGGTTGATGGGGAAAGAGATAAGGAATGGGAAAAAAGGAGGCTGGAGATTGGGGGTGAGATTTTTATGGGTTTTTGGGGTTGAGGTAGGATTTTGTTGGAGTTGACAATCTTGAATCGAACTTTCATATACAAATAATTAAATAACGAAATTCCGATCTGAAAATGCGAATTTTTCCATTTTCGGATAATTAAATTTGATGAAATCTAGAGAATTTTACTTCGATCGAAAAATTTTATTAAGATCACATTTTTTGGAAATACGTGATAATGGAATTTTTTTTCTTTGCGTTTACTGAGGTTTTCAGGATTTTTTTTTTTGTCATGTTGCAGATTGAACGCGAAGTTGTGTTGAATTCGGGCGAAAAAAACTCGAAAATTCCGATTTTGCATGAATATAAGCAAAGAGGAGCTGGGAGAGTAGCTATTGCACCGGATGCGCCGATCAAGCAACAAGCTTGGATTCAAGAAGTGAGTTTTTCTATTGTGTCTGACGTTTGTGCATTATTCTAACGGTGTATTTTCCACTTTTGTCTCTTGTGATATTATATTAAGTGGGTCAAGAAATAGAAAATTTGTTCCGAAAAAAATTCGATACAAATTTCGTAACTTCGTAAATAAATCGAGTACTTAATTCTTCTGATCCAAAAATGAAAAACGATAAAAATTATACGAGGAAAATGTAGATTTTATGGAAATGTTCCTAGTTTGGGAAATTTTGGAACTAACTAAAGCTGGACCCAAAATTTTTAGGTTTATTTTTCGAAACTTTTTATAATTGGGTTTCTGTCAATTTTCAATTATGGTTGATGTAATAAGAGTTCGACAAGAAAAAAAAAGTGGAAAAAAAGAGAAAACTTTGATGAAATCGTGCGAACTTGCGAGGTTTATTGAAAAGTTTCTCGGTCGCTCGGTGGAACAATTCCAATAAAATTGGCGCGTCTTCTGGCGGAATTCCCGATTTAATTGAGAAAGCTTTGATGATGGAAAAATCGTTCACAGCTTAAATTACAGACTGTGGAAATGTATTTTTTTTTTTTTTTTTTTTTTAATTCTCATACTTCGCGTTGACTTGAAACGTATACAGAATCATTGATTTTTTTTCTAATTTAATCAACTTAAATGCAGAAATTTTTCGAAATTGAGTGATTTGTAGGAAATTTTGTCTCTCCCCTACAAAAAAATTACAAGGGTAATTTTCGAATACTATTCATTTTTTTTTTTTTTATTCAATAGAATTTTTGATATTTTTAGTAATATTTAAGAAATTTTTCGACATTTTTGAGAGTGAACATGAAACTTACGAAAAATGATGCAATTTTTCGGAAACTGATTGAGAATTCGAAAAATATTCGACAACTGAAAAATATCTTCAAAAATCATGTAATTTCTGGTAATCGTGAAAATATTCGGAAATTCCAAAAAATTATTCTTTTGGAAAAATCTTGGGAAATTTATCAAAATTTCGTAATTTTCAGAAAATACGAAGACTTCAAATATTTTGCTGAAATAATAATAATTTTTACAATTCCCACCAATTAATTTTAAATTGCGAATATTTTTCCGACAATTTGAAAATTTTTCTTCATAATTGTTAAAAAATCCGAATAATTAACAACCTGAAAAAATTCAGCGAATTTCAAAAAATTTCTGACTTCTTTAAAAGTTGTCTAGAATTTTCTAAAATTCCCACAATTTCTAATATTATTGTATATTATCAGGTAAAGTTTGATAAATTCCAAGATTTACCTAATTCTTTATCAATTTCGGAATTATAATATATAATAATTATAGTTTCCCCAAAAATCGCAACTTTTCGAAGATTTTCGTGACCCACTAAAGTATTTTTAAAAATACGAAAAAAGTATCCAAAAACTTCCAGAATTCTCAAAAATTCCATAAAACATGTCAAAAAATCCAAAAAATTCATTTCAAACGCCTAACATTTTGTATCATCCCCAAAGTTCTCACAAAAAAGTACACATTCTCGGAAATTCGCAAGAGACGCAAACACCTTGAATTTCATAATTCAATCCAAGCCAGAGTTGCAACGCGAATTTCTATACACCCCGTGCAATTAGTATGATCTGACATCAAACTTTGTAATTACATCGTAGAATGATTCGAAAGCTCGCGAGCAACATGTCTACTTAGCAATTTATGTTATTCCGCCGTAATTGCTTTCTTCTTTTCCGTCGCGACTACAAAGACTCCATCATTTCGCCATTTTCCACAGGATAACAACAAAATGAGTTCCCAACAAAAAATTCGGCAGGAACGCAATTAAATTTCTCATTACTCCACGAGCATAACTTCTCATCAATCACGGAAATTTCACGTTAAAGTCGCCTGAAAATGATCCAAATTCATTAAAATATCCCAAAATTTTCATCAGGAACAAAAGAGGGAGTTTCACTTCAAATAAACAGAAAAACTTTGAAAAAGATGTGTACCTAGTACGAAGAATCCAGAAACTCGGAAAATTCCCAAGTTCCGCCATTTTAAACCTCGAAACACCCGATTAAAATACCCGAGCTTCGATAAAAATTCCTAACTCGTCTAATGAGCAACCATTTAAATAATTAAACCTGATCGACTGTAGCTCCGCACGAATCGCGTTTTTTCCGAACGCGGTATAATTACTCAGTACCGTTTAGTGACCGCTGAAATCGCAATTTTTAAAGCCCGCTTCCTTTCCGTGCGAAACGTTTCGCATGAGCACGGAAAAATGTAAAAATATTTCATTCTCGGCGCGGGTTTCGTTCTTTAATCGCGCCCGTGGTTATTCATCAGCCCGCGCCTCGATGCGCCTCGATACGCTTTAAGGATGAAGTAAACTATTTTTTATTTCATCGATTTTTGTTCAGTTCGAGTGATATTCTAGAGTTTATTCGATTTTGAGACGGTGAGAAAAAGAAGAGTACGGAAAAGTTCATTTGTAACCATTTTATGAGGAGTTCAAGATTTTGACGGTTATCAGTTCTCTTTTAATCGGGTATTCGCGTGGTCCCTACACTTTCCACGCGCGTTCCGAAAGTGTCAGACTGTCAGAAGTAGATGAAGAGCTATTTATATGAATCGCTACTTTTTTTTTCATCGATTTTTGTTCAGTTTGAATGATATTCTGGAGTATATTCGATTTTGAGTCAGTGGGAAAAAGAAGAGTACGAAAAAGTTCTTTCGTATTCATTTTATGGGGAGTTTGAGGTTTTGACCGTTATCAGTTCTCTTTTGATCGGGTATTCGCGTAGTCTCTATTCTTGCTGCGCGCGTTCCGAGAGTGTCAGACGTAATAGACCGTCAGAAATAGATGGTTTGCTATAAATATAAATACTTCGCTCTTTAAATCGACTTCAAATTGTTCAGTTTGAGTGCTTTTTCAGAGTATATCAGATTTTGAGTGAGTGGGAAAAAGAAGAGCATGAAAAAGTTCATTCGCATCCATTGAATGGGGAGTTTCAGGTTCCGACCGTTATCAATTCTCTTTTGATCAGGTATTCGTGTGGTCCACAAATTTCCCGCGCACATTTCAAGAGTCAGACTGTGATAGACTGTCAGAAATGGATGAATTTCTATGAATATGAATTGATGTTTTTTTTTATCGACTTCCCCTTAGTTTAAGTGATACTGCAGGTTATGTTTAATTTTAAGTCAGTGAGGGAAAACAAATCCCGGAAATATTCATTCATGTCCATTACATTCGAAGTTTCAGTTTTGACCGTTATCATTTCTCTTTTGATCGGGTATTCGCGTGCTCCGCACTCCTCCTGTACGCGCTCCAAGAGTGTCAGGCAGTTCAAAATAAATAAATTCCAACAAAAATGGATCAAATTCATTAATATACATGAGACACAGTTCAAAATTCACTAAGATATAGAAATTTGACGTATCTTAAACGTCAATTAAACGATAGACAACATTTTCACGTTCCAGGTAAATTCCCAAGAATCTAGGATTGAAGAGCAAAGAAACTGCCAATCCCAGGAGAACCAATCGTAAGTCCATACCCAGTCTCCTCTCAATCATTTCTACATTCATCACGTACAAATTTTCCATAGGCCAAAAATGTATCTAATCTACCTCTCTCTACCAGAATATCTTTCCCAGACTCGAAGTATCTCCGCCCCTATCAAAATACCACACCATTCATAACCTACAAGCAACCTTTGTATCTCAAGGTTAAAAATCAATTAATCCCTAACGTTTCTTTCAATTCGCGATATTACAGTTCCTCGTCGGGCGGAGCGGTGCCGAAGGCATCGAAGGCGGAAGACGAGAAAACAAAGAGTCTATCAAGAACGTACCACACGATCAAGGATATGATCTCGAGTCGCTTCGGCCCGAGCAGGAAAGACCCAGCTGAACCCGAGCCCGCGGAAGCCAGCCTCAACAACGTTGCCGACGAGCTCAGGAAATCGAGCAAAAGCTTGGACGAGGACGAGTCCAAGAAGAAGGAAGTCGGTCTTTATAACAAACCGAGGCTTCAAGATCCGCCGATTAACATGCAACAATTTCCGAAAAACGCCTATAGTATGTTTTTCGAATCTTTAGAAAAATAAGCGATGACTCGCATTTATTCTCACATTCGATGAACTAAATGTACGATTAAGGTGTATTTGAGGTTTTCTGGGGTTGCGGAGGTTCTAGAAACTTATTCGGAAAGAGACCAGTAGACCCATTCCCATATAAATAGTATATCGTCATCACATCCCCAGAATCATTTAGGAATGACTCCCACAGGTCAATACAGTCCAAATTACGGGTATCAACAAGCTCAAACGCTGCCAGGGCAGCTCCAAGCGGCTCCAATTCAGCCGAGTTTGCCCGGGCAGAGCGCCCAGCTGCACGTGACGCTTCACGCGCCTCCTGGAGGGGTGCAGACGGTGCATCAGACTCAGCTGTCCGGTTTTGCTCAGACACCTGCCGCTAACCAGGCATCGCAAAACGCTCAGAGAGAGCGAGATTACGTGATGCAAGGACCCGCAGGTCTGACCAATCAGCACCAGCCGATGCACCAGAACGTAAATTCGAATTCTGGTCAAACTCAGGTGACGCTATACACTTTTTATCTTGTGTATATCCTTCCCGGAATGTATGGACTTTCATTATTCCATTTCCATGCAAGTTATTATTACTAAGAGTATCACAAATGACTTATAACGTATCAATTAAAAACTCCGCGCGCAAAAAAGATACTTAGTTGACGTCGTTTCGAAGAATAACCAACCTTTTATGCTTCTTTCCGTAAAGATGGTTTGTGAGTGGTCCCACATTTTTTTACTGTTCTCAATTTAGAGTTTATGAGTTCATGTTACTTTGATTCATGATCTGTTCGAACTCCGTTGTGAATCAGGATCCAATAAAAGTTCATTTCCCGGTCATTTCAGAACCCCTCAGTCATGAAACACATGATGCAACTCTCCCAAAACGCCAACTACCAGAGCCCTCAGCAATTAGTGCACCAAAACCAAATCCACCAAAACCCCAGATTCGCCCAGCAACACGCCCAGAACATGCACCAACGTCAAATCATCCAGCAGTTGCATCAGCAGCAAATGACGAATCAGCAACAAAGCATTCGAGCCCTACCGAGTCATTTCAACAGCAACGTAACCTACCAGCAGCAGTACCCCCAGTCGAGGCAACCGATTTCGCGGTCCCAAATTGACCTGCCGAGCACTTCTCGTCAGAGTCAGGACTTCAGGATGACGAATCAGGAAATGTACTACCACTACCCTCAGAATCATCAGAATAGGCAGTTGAGGCCGGGCATGTCACAAATGCCTTATGTCAAGCCCGATCAGGAAGCCGAGTTCCAGAGGAGAAATTCCGGGAGAGGGATCGAAAAATGTGTTTCCCAGCCGCAGTTGTCTTTCGAGGACGAAAAAACGGAGAACGAGGCGAGTCCGAAAGAGAAACTGCAGGGGATCGATAACGGCGCTGATAAGGAGAGGTATGGAAAATTGAGATCCCTGCGGTGTCTAATGTGGATTGGTCCATGAATTTTTGAGAGGGGTTTAATGGAGGGGACGTTCGGGATTTTAGTGTATGTTCGATCGGATGGTCGGGTAGAAAATTAATGCGGATGAATCATCTATGAGGTTGTTAAGGTCCTATGGGAATTATGTGATACATTAGGGGTTATGGCTCGGAAAATTCATTTTTCATTAGAAAAAAGTTTTGATTCCCTATATCTACAGATATATCTATACCTCAGGTACGAAATAACCGTGGAAGACCAACTCCCCGATCTCGACCGAAAAGGCTCCCAGCGCGCTGAAGAATCGCGTCCCGAAACAAGTTTCGGCGTGCGTCAAAACGAAACGCGATCTTCGAAAAAAGACAAGATTTACCCGGACATCCAAGAGGGGACTTCCGTGCAGAAAAGGATCGAGGAATTGCAAAAAAGAAGCGAGCAAGACGGTAAATGTCCCAAGGACGCTTCGGAGAGCGCACAAAAAGCGTATCCTCCGGGCGAGTCGACAAAGGAGACGCCGAAAAAAGACAATAGCGCACACCAGTACGCGAACAAAGAAGCCGTGGCCAAGAGTGATCCCAGAAAGGACGATCTGGAGTACGGCATGTCGCGATTAAAAATACAGAATCAGGGTTCGGGCTCGGATTATGATAAAGCTGGGCAGAGCTCGTCAAATGTGGATTCCGGGAGGGGTTCGGCCGTTTACTCCAGTGGGAGGAGGCCGATGCCGGAGGAACAGGGACTTCAGCAAGGTGAGAATCTTTTTTCTTTTTTTATGTAAATTAATTCGAAAAACGTTTATTCATATATAGTTCGTCGCGATCCGCCGTCAAGTTAGCCGGCGACTAAGTAGCTCTTTCGTGACTTCGAAGTGGTAGTATTGGATTTTTCCTAAGCAAGCTCCTAAGGCATGGCCTAGTGAAATAGAAATCAGAATTTTTGGGCCCAAGTAGGGGCGGAGGAGGAGATAGTTCGAAAGAGCTGAGCGCCCGTGACCAAAGTACATAGTGCGTGAGGGATGTACTAAAAGTCCGTCGCAACAACGATATATTAATGTGGGTGTGAGGTTTTCAAGAAGAGATAGCATATCCATAGTTCAAGATATTCCACAATGCAGGAACTGAAGGAAAGTAGACACCTTAAGGCTGGGGAAGTTTGACTCATGGAGCACTTTCGTGGTCAGAACAAAAACTCTACTCTGGAGTTCATTCGCTTTCCGGAAAAAAAAAAAAAAAATTTTCTTCTGAATTAAATAGAAAATGTTACAAGTTGTTCTGTTTTATTCTTTTTCTAACTAATTCTAGAACCTTTTTTTAAATTGCCAAGAAGTTTGAAACGTATTTTTCAATTTCCATCAGAGATTAATTAAGATTGGTTTCAAACTTTTTGATAGTGTCAAAATTGTTGATTAAATCTTCAGACTCTCAACCTTCATTTGCCCGCTTTTTTCCTCCCGAACACAACAATTAATCAACATTTCCAAAAATACCTGAAGCGTGTCAAAAATCGAGTTACACTCTATTTGACCTACCTCATGGTTACGAACAAATCATTCATACCCTTCGTAAAGAGAGAAACTTACCTTGGCAGCGTCAGATTTGTCCCCGGAAGTGATAAGGGAACGTGACGTCACGTAGGAGATAATCGGACAATTCAATTTGCCCGGTTTTTGTCCGCAGGCCAGGACTCTGAGTGGGTCGACATCGTGGAATCCGAATTGAGGAGCATTCTGGAGCCGAGGGACGTGCCAGCGATGGCGCATTCGACACTTTCCGAAAGTGTATCATCCGTGACGCCGCCTCTGCCGCCGCTGTCGCCTCACGGCAGTCCCAGGACGCCGAGGAACAGATATTCCTCGAGGTACGTACGAACTCCTCGCTTTTCAACGTCGGGGGCTTGATTATATCGGGAGTTGGGCGAACTTCGAGTTGGCGGGGAACTCCGAACTGGAAATATACATAATAGGGGATGATTAATTTATAATTGGAAGCATCATTTTGAGGTATTTGTGAATTTTAGGTAATGTGGAAATTCGGAAAGAGTATATTTCAACACTCATCAGAAGATATCGTATCCATTTACACGAATTTTTTATCGCCGTTTCTAATTTCCCATGATACTTGAAGGAAACTTTCCCGTGCTCGAGTATTTATGAGAAGATACGAAAAACTTTTCCCCCGGAAACACACATATTATGATGCCGAGAGTAATTATCCCAGCTCAATAGACGTTTTTTTCCTATTTTTCCCAGCTTGCCGTACGGTTCAAAACCCAATTACGGGGAGTACAGTAAATCCACAGACAAAAGGAATTACACGAATTCCGCCAAGCATCGGGGCGCTTCGATGTCGAAAAAAGAAGCGGCGAAGAAGTTTTCTCATTGTAAGTTATCGGATTAATCAAGAAAAATATTTTCATCCCCCGCTTATGAAAGCTCATAACAACTCCGATAAAACGCGAGCTATTTTTAACGGTTGTTTTCGATCTATTTTGGAGCGAGAAAGAAAACCTGGGTTTTTTTCCTAGCCTGAAAGGTCGAGTAAAAAATTCGAGAACAAATTGCGATAGTTAGAGTGCTCTTCATGATTTTTGAACTTTTTCGGGAAATTCTTTATGTATCACGTTAACAACTCAAATGCTTGATTGGATACATTTTTTAAATCGGTACTGACGTTTCTCTGACGAACCATTAACCTTTAAAGGAGTTTGTCTTTGTTTTTTGGGTAGTGTTTGGGGTGGAAGCTGCGGACATGACTTCAACAACAACTGGTTTGGATTTGGATTCGATGTTGGATCGGAGTGATTCTGACTTGAGTACCAATGATGCAAGGACGATAAGAAAGCAACTGGAGGGTCTTGAAAATATGTACAGTGAGGTGATTTTTCACGTATACATAAATATGATAACTTTTTCATGGACATGGTGGCAAATGCACAACTTTTTTTGTACATGTAGACTATTCTGTCCACCTCCTATTATATATAATTATATATAATAGGAGATGTACAGAATAGTCCACATGTACAAAAAAAAGTTGTGCATTTGCACCATGCGTTTTCGTTCATATACAAGGTATCCCGAAGTAAAAAAAATGTTATCAAAACTCCAAAAAATTCGCCCGTGTTCAAAAATTCCACAAAATTCGGAATACCCCACGTAATTCCGTCGACGATGTAAATTTCGACAGTACCGAACATTTGATCGAAAATTGTCTCAAAATTCCATCGTTTTCGGAACACCCAGTATTTCTTCCTTCTTTTTACTTACTTGAAATCAGCTTGTTGAGATTTGTATTCAGTAAGTGCATCACACATTTCTAGTACCGCTGAGTAGTATTCACAATCACTGAATAGCAGCGCGGAAATTGATCGCAAACAGGATTTTGGTCCATATTTCAAGTATTTTTTCAAGATCTACTCGATCGTTGCGCCAAACCAGTAACTCGATACCGCAAACGAGCTATTTCTTTTTTGCGCGTGTTCATCTATTTTTCGACGGAATCCATTCTTGAGAGAAAAATTTCAAAGGGGTGGAACTCACGGTATTCGCAGGTCTTGAAGTTATTGGGTGGAAGCATGAAAAAGCGGCGGAAAGCTCGAGGTCTCGCGAGTTATGGATCTGTTTCCTCCTTGCCAACTTCCTCGGTCTCGTCCAGGCCTATCGTTCGCCACCACGACAAGCGCCGTTCCCACGTTCTTGACGACAGAATGAAAAAAGCCAAAGACATAAAAGTCAGTATACCCCGCTTGCATGTACAGATCAATATATCCGAAAAAAAATTTGTTTATACGTACAAAAACATAATAAATAAGCTCCAAAATTGTTTAAACTAATGATTTCTTTCTTGTTTTAAGAGTATAAACAAACGTTTCCAACGCCTCGAATCTCACGTAGTCACTCTGGCGCGGTCAGTGGCGCATTTGAGCTCGGAGATGAGAACACAACATTTAATGATTCAGGTAAAATTACAATGATTTCAGAACTTTCCACTTATCAAGAACTTGGATTTTTATGCAATGTCTGCTCAAAAAAGTAGCTTTATGGACACTTTGACCTCAAAATGCGTACTTTGAATGCATTCTGAGCCTCTCAAATTTGACTCGTGCAACTAAGTACGGAAATAACTATGATTCATGTAGCACTTTACCAAACGTCAGAAGACGTAAAGATAAAACGGTGATAATTACGAAATGAAATTTGAGAATTAATTGTTATGGTGTCCATATGAATTAAGGGCATAATGCAATAAATAAATGATCGTAACGACCAAAATTTGCGCTAAAAAAATGGTCGTGAAAAAATACGCAGTCGTTTTTAGGAAATGGAAAACATTCGGGGCGAGATATCAACGTTGCGGACGCAAACGAGCATGGCGATCGTGAGGTCGCAGTCCCAGCCCTTGCTCAAAGACTCGGAACTCCCGGCGCTTTCGAATCCCTCAAGGGTAAAAAAGCTCACCAAGTTCTTCGGAACGGAACCGCCTCTGATCAGGCTGTTCCTGAAGGAACTTGGGTATGAGGTACGTTTTCGCAGAATAATAGTAGAATTTAACTAAGGAAACGTTTGTGGAACCTGGACATAGAATGAAACCTAGATACTCTCAAAAATACTCTAGATCCATTAATTTCCATTTAAAATTCTCTCGATCCACTCTAGATACATTAATTTCCACTCAAAAGCTCTCTAGATACACTCTAGATCCATTGAGTTCCATTTCGAAATTCTCTAGATTCATTAATTTTCACGCGAAAATTCTTAAGATCCACTCTAGATCTAGTAAGATCCACTTAAAAATAATCTAGATCTACCTAGAAACCTCTGGATCCACCAAGATCTACTTGAAAATACTTTAGATCTAACCATATTCACTCAAGATCACTTTTAAAATACTCTAGTTCTACCCAGAATCACTCTGGATCCACTTAAAAATATACTAGATTCACTAGGTTCAGCAAAATCCACTGAAAAATATTCTAGCTCCACCAAGATGCACTCGAAAATACTTTAGATCAACCAAGATCCACTTCAAAACACTCTAGACACATCAAAATCCACTTAAAAATGCTCTAGATTAACCTGAATCCACTTTAGGTCTACCAAGATCCACTTAAAGGTATTGTCGATCCACCAAGATTCACTCAAAAATACTCTAGATCTACCAAGAATTACTTAAAAATACTCTGGATCCACTCTAGATCCACAAAGATCCACTAAAAAATTCTCTAAATCTATCTAGATCCATTCTCGATCTTCCAAGATCCACTTAGATCCACCAAAATCCACTTGAAAATACTCTGGATTCACTCTAGATCCACTAAGATACGCTAAAAACGACTCTAGATCCACCAAGATCAATCTAAAAATACGCTAGATCCACTCTAGATGCACCAAGACCCCACGAAGATCCTCTGAAAGATACTTTGAATCCACCATGTTCATATTCAACATCTAATTATAGTATTTGTACCATAATTCCAGCATGTCCACCATCGTACCATAATAATACTGCCTTTATCGCCACTCACAAGTACATAAACTCAAATAACATGAATCCATCACCCCTATAAATGGCAGATTGGTACAATTTTTACTTCTTCTCGCGTTTTTGTTCCCGAAAATGTAAATTCGCTGATAATCCGATACTTGACGTGAGTTTTCGTACATTTTCACAGAAATACGCGAACGCTTTCGAGAAGGAGAAAGTGGGAATGGTGGAGCTGCCGTACCTGAGCGACGAGAGATTGCAAAAAATGGGAATCCCCCTAGGACCGCGATTGCGAATCCTGCAGGAAGCTAGAATATCCGTGTGCAAGGACGCGGTTTATGTGGTGTAACCATGCAAAAAATTGCACGATCAACGAAACATTATTTTCTAGCGGAGTACGTCCCAACGACGAATTTGAGAACGCGAGGAGACTGAGATTAAGCGACACGAAAAAATTTTTTGCGGATATTGGCGTAGCCAAAGAGGTTATGGTTCGGATTTTTTTGTCGAAAATTAAATTTAGCTGTGAACAATAGTATATTGTGCGACTAGTGGGAGAAAGAGGAGATTCCTCGAGCGTGGAGATTGCTGCACGAGCGTAGCGAGTGTGGCAACACGCGAGTGGAATCTCCTCTTTCGACCAATAGTCGCACACAATATTTTATTCAACAACCG
>JAPYZK010002055.1:0-23660 GCA_030522785.1 Platygaster equestris | reverse complement strand
TTCAAAAGTGTTCAATGTCCTCTCGTAGACCTTTGTACGAACTTAAAGTTATGGTCTCTTTTCTTCCTGAATAATTACGAAAATTCCTCAACTATTTATCAAATTGATAGTGTATCTACACATATACAGTTATCAATAATTGATGGTACTTATAATTACTGTCCAAGTAATAATAATTGATAATTGAAAAAATAATATCAAATTCACTCAAAAATATATGCTACCTTCAAAAAAGGATCAGATTGCTGCTGTCATTTTTGTTTACTTCCATCTTGAAGTTTTATCTCTCTCGATTTATTATTTCTAAAGCCTTCAATCGCGACGAATTTAATATAACCTAACTTCGAGCTTATATAGAGAGCATGAGCGATGAGTTCGATCCTTGAGATGAAACACGTTCCATGTAATAAAAACTTCGAAAAGAGATGAAATCGAGAGAGTTTCCGAAGTTTCCGAAGCTATAAAAACAGCATTGTCTGGGAATGAAGTTCATCGTGAAGTTCATTTTTCTAATAGGAACAAATATTTCTCACCCGAAAAATGATAATTTTTTGGGGGGTTAAAAGATCGATCTCCCGTCTAATTAATTTTCATCGTATCAATAATGACTATTTTTATATAATTTGTGTTATATCTTATACAAAAAATGTTACTTTTCAATGGAAATGTCCCCTCCGATATTTTTTCCAGCGCTCGCTTTTTTTTATCTAGGTCACTTTGAATCATTCGTCCCTTCACCGTTTACTTTTCTCGTTCCATTATTCAACATTTTCAAGTGTAATAAATGGAACGAAATTTCACAATGGAGAAAAAAGTGACTTTTGTGGATATTTTAACGAGTTTTGTAATTTTTCATGTTTGCCGATTCTACTGCTTCATATAAAACACGAAATATTACGAAATTCGGATTCGATGATCAGAATAATTGAATTTTGATGATAATCATTAAAATAATTTATAGTCATGACAACTCCGGACATTAGTGCATTTTTTGAAATTATTTTGCTTTTAAATAACCGTCCGGTGAATAATTGCTCGACCATAAAGTTCACAAATCACACTATTTTCCGACGTGAAATGAAAGGCCTGAATTTTCCATGATGAATAGCAAATTTCCAGGGATCGAGCAATTTTCGTAATGGATTGCTCCACAAACCGCGAAAATTTCATGCGGAATTTATGGATGAGAGAAAAAAACGAATGTTTGAGACAACAATCTGGTTTGGCCGATCGAAATTGAATTGTTGCGTGGTCTAGTCAAAAACAATTTTCAGGATTTTGAAAAATTGAGATTTTCGGCAAAATTATTTTGAAATAAAAAATTTATATTTTATCAAAATTTCCGAATATTGATTTTTAACTTCCGAAAGAAGAACTAGAATTTTCAGGGAAATTTTGCCAGTTTTTGAGAATTCTAAAATAACACCTATGTATTAGTTTTCATGAATTTTCAGAAAATTTCCAAAAAACTTCGAATACTCAGAATTAAGAATGTTTTGAAAAATTCTATCAATTCCAGAATTTGAGAAACTACGAGAATTCTGAAAATTACCGGCTATCCGCAATTTTACAGAAATTGGTGAAAAAATGTGAAATATTCGTAATATTTCAAGAATTTTTCGAGAAACTGTCAATTTTATAATCTGGAAAATCTCCTGAATTTGAAAAATTTCAATCAAGAAATTTACAAATTTTCCCCGAAGTTTTTAAAAAAAACTCAAATACTAAAAAAATTTTTTAAAATTTTCTAAGAACTTCATTAGAATTAGAATTTAGAAATAACCAGAATTTTCAAAATCTCCGAAATTTCCCAAAGTTTCCAAAAAACTTACAAAACCAAGTTTTCGAGCTTCAATTATTTTCAAGATTTTTGTTTTCACTTACCAAAATTTGCTAGGGGGATTCAGGAAAATCATAATTGGGAACTAGCAAAAATTCTGCAAACTTTTTAAATCCTATAATACACAGAATCCTCCACAAATTCTTTGATTTTTTTCAATTTTCTGAGTTTTTTTTTTCAACAATTCCTGGAAAATTTCGGCATGAGTGTATTATCTTTTTTGAGCAAATTACATAGATTCGGGCAAAAGGGCTTTCGGGCAAATAAATTGTATTATCTTTTTTCGGGCAAATTTCATTTGTTCGGGCAATTGGGCTTTCGGGACAATTATAGCATATTTTTTCGGGCAAATTTCATAGATTCGGGCAAATGGGCTCTCGGAAAAATTGTATTATCTTTTTTCCGGCAAATTTCATAGATTCGGGCGAACGGGCTTTCGGGAAAATTGTACCAGCGTTTTTCGAGCAAATTTCATAAACTTAGGCAAATGGGCTTTCGGGAAAATTGTATCATCTTTTTTCGAGCAATTTTCATAGATTCGACAAAACGGGAATCATCTTTTTTCGGGCAAACGGGCTTTCGGGCGAATGGAAACATGTTTATCAATCGATGTACATATCGCGAAAAATGATCATGATGATTTGAAATCATGATTTTTCTTGTTGTCGCAGATTATTCGAAGATAACGAGGAGCTGAAGGACATGTTTTACAAGTTCAAGAATTTAAAGACGAAGGAGGAGCTTTTGTCGAGCACAGATCTGCAAGAGCACGCGATAAAAGTAATGAACACACTGGATGAAGGCATTAAGAGCCTCGATAAGGTGGACGATTTGCTGGCCTTCCTTTATCAAGTCGGCTCCTCGCACACCAAATTTCCGGGATTTAATAGAGATTACTTTTGGGTCAGTTTATAAACTATTTCCACGAAAACCGCGTCATTTACGTAATCGAATAAAAAACAATTTCGCGTTCAAACTCAATTCGGAATTAATTTCAAACTTTAAACAATTGTAAGTACAAATTTTTCACTTCAGCTCCAGTTTTAGAGTTTGTTCATTTTGATTTGGGATATTCATAATTTATAGGTGATTCGAATTTTGTATCTTTCCTGGATTTCGAGGAAATTTTTAACTTCAATTAAATTTTTAATTAATTTCCAAAAAATCGCATACTATTTTAATGATGCACAATTTTAGAAAAAATCTGAAAATTTTCAATATTTTTTGTAAAAGTGTACTAAAAAAGTGCAAAAAAGCTTACTGTTTGCCCTAAAGGGCCAATAAACCCCATTTACGACGCCTGCGGTACATAAAACCAACTCACCCTGCCCATTCTGCTCATTTCAGAGGATCGAGGAACCTTTTTTAACCGCGGTCAAAATGACCCTAGAGGATAGGTACACGGAAAATATGGAGAATATCTATAAGGAAACAATAAAGTTCATTATCAAAATTTTGATCGAGGGTTTCGACAACGCGATAGAGGAGCAGAAAAGCGGCGCCGGCGCCGCGACGGAAACCGACAAGGATAAGAAAAAGGACAAAAATGCCAGCTCGGGTTAAATGGCGCATTATGTAAAAAAAATCCGATAAAAATGCACACCGGGATGAAAAATGTCTCGGGAGCTCCGACGAAAAAGGAGCGAGAGATAAATGAAGAAATGATTTATCGGGAAAATCCAGGGAAAAATTCGCCTCGGGATGAAAGCGCGAATTTTCCAAGATAAACGCCACCTAAATAGAATGATACAAAAAAAATTGACATGAAACTTTTTCTCGAGTATCCAGCTTATGGGATAAACAAAATTTTTTTTTTTTCAATTCATGGACGAAAGAATCAACATTAGAAAATAAAAAGATTTGATGTAAACAGTTTACATGAATTCCAGATTTCCATAAATTTTCCATTAACTTAATGCAAACATCATGTAAACAGTTTACATTTGGTTGCACTATGTCAAGACTGTGCTTGCTTTATGTTTACATTGTATCTGTAATATGTTTACATAATGTTTGCACTATTTTCATACTGTGTTTGCACTATGTTTACATTGTGTTTACAATATGTTTACACCATGTTGACACTGTTTGCAAACTGTTCAAGTAAACATGTCTACCACGAAAGTTTCGGAAGAAAAGAAAAACGAAGACTATTTTTTTACCCGAAAAAGCCCTTTTATGGCGAGGCGATTTTTCTGGGGGAGGGGGAACAAAAAGTATGAAAAGTTTCGAATGGATGTACAGTTTTTCTCTATCGATTTCGAAGTGTGCGAATGCTGATTCGCGAATGTGCGTCACGATGTCAATTGCCTACGTGGTCTAAAAGTAAGGATATTTAGGACCAGGACACTTTTTTCCATCCCTCTAATCTCTCTCTTACTCCGATCTAAATTCTCCAAGGACTCGATCTAAAAAACTCGGTCTCACTCCCAAAAAAACGGCATAAACCATGAAAAAAAGCCTTGGAGAATCAAAAAATGTGTTCAAAAAATGTGAGAAGAGGATAAAACGCACGAAAAAAAGGAGGTTAGGTATTATTCGCGAATTTTTGAAGTAAACGCACGAATTTAGACGGAAAATTTTTTTGGGTTACGATATTATGATTTTTTTGGCGTGACAATTCTGTTGTACATATAACGAAATTTTGTTTTATCTAAAAGTTTTTTCGTTGTACCAACAACACATTTTGTGGCATCTACAAAAAGTTTTGTTGGATTTTCTACAAAATTCACTGTAGTCACGACTATTTTAAAAGGGTGTCAAATCTACAAAACATTATGTTGCATCCACTAAAAGTTTTGCTGGACTTACTACATATTTTGTTGAATCTACCAAACGTTTTGTTGGTTCCGCAAAAATTTTCATTTCGTGTACGTACGTTTTGTTGAAACGATAAAACATTTTAGAAGAACTATAAAAAGTCGTTATCTACAAAACGATTTGCTGGTTCGTCTAAACGTGCCAGAAAATCGACAAAAAATTGTAGTAATGCTGAAAAAATCGTAATTTCGTAACGTCAACACAAATTTTTTCTGAGCGAGTGCAGTAAGTACACAAGTAACGTTGATCGTTGATAATACCGTAAATTAAGAAAACGGCGTGTTCGCAGGCCGAGCGTGACGTTATTACAATTTTTATTGTCAAGGATTGAGAATGTGAAACTTTTATTGTTTTTTTATTCAAATTGATGTAACGTTGTTGTGTTATTACGATGTAGGTAAATTAGGAAGTTGTCAGTTTTGAAAAAAACGATTTACTTTTAATATTTGTGTCTCTTTAATAAATTTGTGTGTAAATTTGTAATTGTGTACATTCGTTTTTTTTTTTTTTATCGACAAGATCAAATTTTTTTTCATCAAAAACTAGTGTAAAAAATCAAAAATATATAAAATCGTCACGACCCTCAGAAACGTCTGTTAAATGTTACATGGAAAGAATAATAAACGTTGATGGTTTTTTTTTCGAGTCGTGATATGATTTCCACACGCGCAAAAATCATTTCAAACATTCCCTAGAAGTTTTCCAATAATCAAAACGTAAAAATTCGCAAAGTTCAAAATTTTCATTCCCGAAAAATTCGATTCATGAAAAACCCGTATTTGAAATTCGCGCAAAAATCAGCGCATCTCATTGGTCGACGCTGATAAAAAAACCTACGGAAGTAACTTTTTCAACGTCGTTTAAAATGGTTTTTGGAGGTTATTTTGAAAACGTACTCGAAATTTTTTGGATTTTCGAAATCGAGTGTACTGTTGTATATTGGGACGTACAAATTATTTTTTTTTTCGAAATGCACAAAAACAACTCATAACCTTCCGTTTTATAAAAAATCTTTACTTGAAATACCGAAAGTCTCCGAAAAAAAGTAACGTAAGCATGTATTGAATATGTATGTAACGCGAAATGCCCGCGCAATGTTTTATGCGGGACATGTATTATTGTAACTGATGGAATAAAATATAAAACGATATGAACGACGTTTTTTACATTTTTATCATTATCTGCTGAGAGGACGTTTTTGAATAGAGCAGTACAGTTCCGAATGTACGGCACCGCCATGTTTAAAGATGGCGGTGTTTGACGCGCTTCACTTCGGAAAATTGTTATTGTATGATTAACTAATGGTGGGAGTGACCGATTAATTTTTCATCAATTAATGCACTTGAGAAGTGAACCTTCCTATTCTACATGAAAAATTACTGTGAGATGGATTATATAATTATGTATTTACAGTTATAATTTTTCTGTTTCTCGAAAAATAATGATTCGAATATGAATTTCCTGTTCCTACACACAAATTCTATTCCATCGTTTAAAAACGATCATTCAATTAAACAAATTGTGTCTATAAAGTTTTCCTTCATTAAAAAACCCCAAATCATAAAAACCGGACTCGAAGGCGGTAGATCAAGCACTTAATTCACCCAATGAAACGAAAAACGTGAAAAAAGAGGAAAAAGCAACGCTTTAGCGCAAGTATCTCGGTAATTCAAGCCGAGCAATTTCGGAGAGCGAACTACACGAAAAGGCAAGTTTCTTTAATCACATTTCCCAGGGAAAATCTATCATGCTTCCTGTCAACCAACAGGACGTTTTTTCTAGATTGTAATAATTTAGGTTCTTCTGAGCAGTGAATTTGGAGCTTCGTAACTTTATTGAAAAAGTTGGTTGGCAGCAATGGCAGTTAACGCGTGGTTGCCACTTTTACCTCTTTCCGCGCAACTTTTTATCGCATGCAATTTTTCGACAGTAAAAATTCAATAACATTTACGAATCTGACCAAAGTGTGTAATATTCGAGAAACGGATAATACCTGGTTTCAGCCATATCGTTTAAGTGATTATTTACGCGAAGACTAATCAATTTCGGATATTACATTATTGCTAACTTGATATCTCATAGCTGATTAATAACGAGGTCTTGGATACTCGAGAGCTTTTTAGGTCAAGCATCTCAGTAGCTAATAAGTGAGAGCTTTTACGAAGCAACGCCAGCATCATCGAATTCACGGACAGCAGTTTGAAATAAAAGCGCCCGGGAAACGGTTATAAAAAGGGCTCGTTAATTATATGAAGGTTCGCTAGTTTCAGAACGAGAAATTCATAGAATCCATTGTTGATTGCAAACAGAAATTAATTAGCTTTTGCACAATGGAATATCAAAGCTACGAAATGTTTCATTAGCGTTCCTTCAATTGGAGATTCGTTATTTTAATCGTGGATTGGGAGAACAATAGTGGTTCTCTTTTTTGTTTATAAAAGAGCGTTAGAAGCATAAAATTGTTTTCTAAGCATTCTTTTGGTGAAAAGTCGCCAAAGTAAGGGGATATAATGAAAAACACGTATTTACTAAATTCTGCAAGTTTTCAAGCTTGTAATATGGCAATTTAGGTATGTTTTCTGACATCAAATTTTAACGTTGAAAAACTTTTTAGAATCATATTATCTACGGAATTTCTTAGAATAACTATTTTTATACTCACATTTATTACATTCTGTTTCGATTCCTACATCAAATCTACTAAATTTATAAAAATCTAATGCATTTAGGATCAAATTAACAGTTTATTATGTAAACAGCATTAAATGACTGAATCGAACGCGTGAACCAATTTTTCAAATCTCTTATCGTGGGGGTTTTAAATCCACCATCTTATCAACAGCTATAACGCCTCCCTCAAAAAATCTACCATCTTGAATCGTAACAAAAGGCTATCTAAAAGACTTATAGTGGCGAAAACAGCTGTTTTACGGCGCAAAATATTTTTGATTGATTACAATTGATTAGGTCAGCGGAGTAAGCGGAGTTTCCATCTCGAAAAAATCAATAAATTTTCGTTTTCTTCGTTTTTTCAACCACGAAAAGTTGGAACGCGCAAAGAAAGTGAGTTGACCAGTGAATAATTCCCAAAACCTTCTTTCCTGGAAAATACGTTGGTCCGAATTTGCGGACCTTTTTTCGCGCTCAAAATTTTACATCCGACCTATCAAAGAAAACGATGTTTTCCGGGACAAATTTTACGGTAAAACAGTGAAAACGGTTTTTCGACTATCATTTTTTGGGGGGGTTTTCGATTCGCGGTAATTTTTCATTCACGAAATGACATTGTTTTTGTGGGGTTTGAGGTTATTATGTTTTACGCGTACTGTTGTTGATTTGGTATGGTTGAAATGAAATTTTGGCTTTTGTTGTTCTTTTAATTTGTTCAGTTATGGGAGAAATATTACATTTTTCGATTTGTGTATATATTTGAATGTTTTGGACGATTTTGTATACTTTTGTGTATTGCCAGTTTGTGTTTGAAACTACGTCAGGACTAAATATAAAATTGTCTGCAAATTGGGATCACATTCGACCATAATTTATAATTTTTATTTTCTTCAACTTATTTCATAAATTTAATCCAAATATAGTCTGATTTAATGTTCCGAAATCTATATTATGTCCGAGTTGTGTAAAAATTGTGTCAAAATTAGGCTTAAATTGTCAATTTAATTGGTAAAGACACTTTTTGGCCACATTTTTCCAAAATGTGTATTCAACAAATTTGCAAAAAAAAAAAAAAAAAAAAAAAAAAAAAAAAAAAAAAAAAAAAAAAAAAAAAAAAAAAAAAAAAAAAAAAAAAAAAAAAAAAATGAAAAATTTCTTATTTCTAGATGCCGAGCATAAAAGACGAATCGGAGGGTGAAAATGAAGAAATGTCACACGAAAGTAACGACAGTAACCAGAGTTCGGCTTCTGGTGACAGTAGTGCCGAACACAGTGACAGCGATGATTCATCCGAAATGGACGAAGATGAATGCGAAAGACGCAGAAATGATTGCATGGACAATATGGTCGATCTCGAGAAACAGTTTACCTCATTAAGAGAACAGTCAGTTTCTTAAAAACTTTACATTCAACTAGAAAAACTATTTCTGAAATATCTACATTTCGCAACTATTGTGAAAATAATTTTTCAACAAATGTGAGGGCTCTAAAAATGAACCAAAGATGAGTTTTTGAATCACGTTAGTTGAAAAATGATTATTTCACTAGTTGCGAACTTAATTTTACATTCCAATGTGGAAAAAGTGCGTTCAAAAAAAGTACGAATTTTTTGTATGGTGTGGGAAAATATGTATTGTTTTATTCATCATTTTTTTTTGGTCCTATTTTTCAATTACACATATTTTTTTTTTTTTCAATTTTTGGATTTTATGTATGTCAACTGCATTTTGTGAATGTTTTCCAATAATGTAGAATGATGAAGAGTGAAATTTTGCAAGTTCTGAAGTTTACATTTTTTCGGAGTTTTAAAGCCCTCGATTGTAAATTCAAAAAATTTTCATGTTTCTCGAGAATAATGTATATATTGAAATAAGAAATATAGCACACATTTTTCAAAATTTGAAAATTCTCTATTTGGAAACTTCATTTATTGAAAAATTATTAATTTTGTATATTTTTAATCGGCATGAAAACAAAGTCTCAAATGACCAAAATATTTTACTTTTTATAGTTATATTCTTTTTTTGTACAAAACTGATTGGAAATTTAAATTTTTTAAAGGTTGTATCGAGAACGAATGACGCAAATGGACACAAAACTCAGCGAAGTTCGCGTCGAAAAATCCGAAGAATACATGATTCCTTTAGAACGACTCCGAGAAAACATGAAAACTAGAATGGAGGTGACCGAAATTTTGAAAACTTTAAGGCTCCACAATATCAAAAATCAATACGAGGCTGAAGAACAAGCCGCGCTGCAACATTTTGAAAGCGAACGTAGCCTTCTATGGGACAGTATTTACAGCGATGTTCAGGTGATTATTACGATTTAATAACTTTTTTAATTTGACGTTTCGAGTTAATTTACGAAGCTTTAAAAGTTGAAATATCCTAGAAGTCTCAAATTTTCCAATTCGAACTTCAAATAGGAAAAAATGGATACCTGAATTTTGAAAATAATTTGTTCTCCTAAAATATCAGAATTGAAGAATCTGGAGTTCATAATGGAAATCAAAGCTCAAACACAATAATGATCAATTTTATCAATGAATTTCCAATCATTTTCTAAAATTCTTGTTCTCAGGACAAAATCACACGACTAGGAGAAGACAGAAATAACGCCGATATTCACGGGGAACTTTGGCTGAACACGACGATCAAAAAACGAAAAAATCACGGGGAACGAAGAAGAGCAGTCACGGTTCAGGGTCCTTATATCGTCTACATGTTAAAAGACGACGAAATTTTGGAAGATTGGGCTCTTATCAAAAAAAGCATCGGGTGTAGAAAAGTCGAAAAATTCGATAAATATTGATGCAGTAGTATGTTATGCTACAAATTGAAAGAGCGAAATAACGATTTTCTATAATTCAAGAAAAATGAACATATTCCCAAATGTTTTGCGTGTAGAAAAAAACTTTTTTTTACACAAATGAAATAATCTGTCACTTTTTACACGCAGAATGGGGATTTTTTCTAAAATTATAGAAAAACACTTAATTGTAGATAAATGTGATTATTTTGTCAAGAGAAATTTCTCGCGTAAAATTGAATTTGATGAAAGTCCGGAGGAAATTGAAAAGTTGGCCGAATGTACAAAATTATTCATTCAGTCTCATTGATTATTTTTCTTTGTTACTAAAAAGCAATTTTGGAAATTTTATGTTTATGTAGGAAATTTTGTCATCTGCGTGTAATTATGGAAATTATGGAAGTGCAGAAATGTGGAGTGAATATATATCGAATTATTTTATTTAAATTATTGTGTTTTATTTAGAAAACTGTCACAATGTGGAATTGTTTTTCAACGGAATTTACATTTAAAATCGTGTAATCAAATAAAATACGTAATTTCCGTAGTTTCATAACATTTCCATTTATTAAAAAACTGAGGATAATAAGGAAAATGAGTTTTATACAGGAAAAAATTACGTAAGAAAATGTGTATATAAAAAGACATTTTCGTATATTCGTCAGTTGAAAACATCGTCTAGAAAAATGCAGGAAGTTATATTTATTTGTATTCTGATTGTGGTACGTTTTTGCAAGTAAAATGGAAAATTTTTTTGAATGAAGAATGAAAAAAAAATTTTGACATTTTTATTTAGGGCTGCACTTTCGCCGGCGATGAATTACACGCAATTAAAAAACACACTGCGGAGTGCATGAATGAAATGGAGGAAAAAAGTCTAAGTAAAATTTCTTGTAAACATTAATTTTAAACTTAATTGGAAAATTAAATTTGGATGTGTTTTTTGTTGATAATTTAGTGACATTGCAAGAAGATCCTTATGAATTTGGATGTTTGCAAACCTGCATCGGCCGAAAAATGAAAATTGTAAGTACGCGATATTAAAATTTTCTCGCGCATGCGCGAAGTGAAAAGCCGTTTTCGGAAACATGAAATTTGAAATCAAAATTTTCATTTTTTGAAAAACTAGATCAAAGGAAATCAATTCGATCTGAAAAACTTGGAATTCCACTTGAACGCGGTATTTTCCGAAATAACGGACCTGATGGTCGATTGCGCTCAGAAAACAAACCGTGAGTTATTTAACGAAAATTTTAGATACATATTTCGTTTCAAAAATTTAATCTTTTCGAAAAATTTTTGCAGAAGAACCTCTTGAAGATGAATGCGAAATAAATGACGGACTCCAGGACTGTTTCTCAATGGAATTGTTGTCCGAATTCGGACAATTTATTTGAAAATTATGTTTGCATGAATAAAGATAACTCATCAAAATTTTCGAAATGTCTAAGCTTCAAAAATCGAAATTTTTCGTATATTTCTAAAAATTCAAAACTCTCCAAATTCTCCGAAACTCAAACGTTCTGAAATTTTCAGAATTTCAAAATTGCGGATTTTGAACATTCAAAACTCTCGAAATGTCCAAAAACTCCGAAAATTCCAACTTGTCCATAATAATTCTTGAAAATATACAAAATTTTCACAACCTAATTCTTCATAATCTGAAAATTAACATAAATTGATCAAATACATCAAAATTCGCCCAAAATCGCCAAATTTTTCTGTCACATCTTTATTCCAATCTCTCTCCATCTACATTCAAAATGTATACAATCAAAGTTACGCAATCCTTAACCTTACAAACGATTACATCGAAAAAAAAAAGAAAAAAAAATTAATCGAGGCTGCTACAGTTGGCAGGCGATACTTGTATTTCAACAAAATCATTATTTTATTTATAAAAAAAATCACTGTTCATTCCATCGAATCATTGCCCCGAATTGACATCAAGCTCGAAATCCCGCAGTTCCTGAAAATTTGCAGAAACTGCAGCAGTTGCAATGACCCAATTTTCATTCAGTCTGGAAGAGACCTTTTGGAAACGCTCATACTTCTCATTTTGGCGATTCAGTTCTTCCTGGAGTTGCATCTTCTCTGCCTTCAACTTCTTCACTTCTCTCTTCAGCTGCTCGTTCTCATTAAGGAGATTCTTCGACTCATTCTTGATAGCCGCAGTGTACTGGTTCAGGAACACGACCTTGTCCACGACCTCCTGGAAGTAATGGCCAACCTTCATTTTGAAGAGTTCGTCCTTGTTCTCTCCGAGATTATTTTTGATTGTCTCGTTTGGTTTCAGAGTGTCTTCCCCTTCTGTCCTCTCCGTGGAAGGTTCTTCTACCTCGACTTCCAAGGGGAGGAGGAAGGTGGGAATTTCGGGGAAGGAGGGCAATTCCGGGTTTTCTAGATTTTTCGGCTCGAAGTCGGTTTCTAGCTTGTCTTCGGCGTCGTTGACTTGCTGGATGGAGAAAAAGTTGGAATTATTTGGAAGGAACAAACATATATGTATACAGAAATTTAGAATTTTCGAAAATTTTCAGTTTTGGAACACTGAAAATACTTTATCGATGTTTCCAAAAATTTTCTGAAAATATTTCAAACTTCGATAAATGAATTTTTTTATGTAATCTAAAGGGATTTGAGTCTCTCAAAACAAAAGTTAATAATTTAAATGAACAATAAATTCCAAAACTTGAAGTTTACATACACATAAATAGAAAAATTCACAATCTGAACAAAGAACAACAATTCAAATTCTTCAACTTCAAACTATAACTTACAAATCATAATTCATAATTCAACGTAAATGTACAAAAATCCCCAAAATCCTACTTTAGTAGGATCGATGAATTCCACATCGAAGCTCGATTTTCCCTGACTTTCCTGCAGCTTGGGAAATATTTTTCCATGGACGTTGGCCAAATGCCTGGTGACGCTGCGCGAGTACACCATTCTTTTGCCGCAAATGTGACATTTGTACTTTTTCCGAGTGGTCGGTTGTCGCTGTGATTCATGCTTTTGCGCTTCCTTTTTTCCAAGCTGCTGCTGCCTTTGGTGAATGTGATTCGAGTTGAAATGTTTTTGCCTCGCAAGCAACGTTTTGAAGACGTTTTGGCAAATGTTGCAGCGAAAGTATCCGTTTCGCCCTTCATGTTTTCCGCACTCGTGCGTCTGCAAAATCGATCTCCCTTCGAACTTGCGGTTGCATTTATGGCATTTGTAGTATTTCTTGACACTCGCTGGATTGTACTTGCTTTCTTTTTCCGTGTCCATTTTTTTTAGGATTTTGGGAGATTCAAAAATCTGAAATGTTAAAAATGTAATTAGAAATTGTGGAATAATATGAAAAATATGCAGTATCCGAAAATAATGTTAATTATTTAATAATAAATATTTTGTATTCAATTTTTGAACATGAAATAATTTTTGAATTTTTGTTATTCTCATGTCAAAATTAAATATACAAATCGAAAATTTTTTTTAGTTGGCGATATGTGCATATTATGAAATTTTATAGAAAATTTTCATTTTTTTTTATTTTCGAGTATTATGTACTGTAAAATTGCGTATTTACACAATAAGACATATCAACTATGAAATTTTAAAATATGGCATCACAAAAGTCAATTTTCGTACTATTTACAACTTTTTCGGAAATTATCAATTTTATCACTAGTGATAACAAAAGCAGGACACTTTGGTATTTTTTAAACTGATAAATTCACAAATGAAGAAAATCTCAAGAGAAAACACAATACACAAAATATACCATAAAAATCAATTTATAAAGTTTTCCGTGAAAAAAAAAATGTAAAAAATTTGTTAAATGAACATATAAGTAACAAGACGAACAAAAGACTTACCTTTTTATTCGCGGATTTTTATACTGTGGTTTCCATGCCGAGTTCGCCGTGTAAAATTTGTGATTTACGTCCATAAACACTACGAATTTGTTAATTATTGTTCACAAAAACTTTTTTCACTTTTTGACAATTACTGATATTGACAATCAACACAAATCAACAAGCAACAAGACCAAACAAGACGATGCGCCATTACCGGTCCGCGGAGCTTTTCAAAATCAAAAAGCTCGTCATATGAAAAAAGTTTACTTAAATACGTAATGTAATAAATACAAGAATAATGTCATCATCTGCATTATACAAGTTAGTTAACTTTTCCTATTGTAAACAAATAAATGGTAATTTACCTTTCATATGATATAATCATGTATGATGATAGATTATCTGTCACCTCAGAATTTCTTCCTAATGGCACAGAAGTACACTACAACTTTTTACAAATTCCTGCAGTGCAAAATTACTCATTTTCACTAACTAACACTAATTATTCATCCTGCACTACATTTCTTCCCTAATTTTTCTGCACTTTCAAGTCTTTGAGATTCAGTCACTAAACGACTTTAGTAGTTGAATAGTCACAAGTCTCGCACCGGCTCGCACAAGCAAGCAGAAAACTTGAAAACCGTTAATAATTGTCAAAACAAAAAATGGCGACGATTCCAAAATAATAATCTCCTAAATATTGTGAATTTTCTTGTGTCTACGTTTTTGACACGCAGTTTCCGAAGAATTGAGGTTCAAAGTTGAATTGGATCGAATAATCATCTCTTTTCGTCGTCAAGAAAATTGTCCGAACACTGCTCACGGAAAACGTATGTTTTTGTTGTTTTGTATTGTATGAAAACATACGTTTACATTAATTTTGCATTGATTTGTATCGGTTACCGATATTTGTGCAATAATTTGGGTGTCAACAATCAGTTTCAATAGTTTCTTACACATTTTGTCAAGAGTTATTTTTGTTGCGGGAGGCAGGTTGTAGGATAGTTTTGTTTGTTTACTTTTTCACGGTACTACGATGTAATTATTGTCATAATATTGAAACACATTTCCGTCAAAAATTG
The DNA here is from genome assembly GCA_030522785.1 of Platygaster equestris. Taxonomy (NCBI): domain Eukaryota; kingdom Metazoa; phylum Arthropoda; class Insecta; order Hymenoptera; family Platygastridae; genus Platygaster; species Platygaster equestris. The sequence continues at coordinate 8,595 of JAPYZK010002055.1, read as the reverse complement.
GTTGTTTGGAATCAAACGATGATTTTTGTTGTTAAATTGTAGATATTTTCATGCAATTTTTTTCGAATTGCGCACTGGTTGGGTTAGGTTGTGTAGGGTCAAAATTCAGTAACAAAGTGCATTACTTATTAACAATATTTAACAATTTCAGAATTTTGACACACTGGAAAGATTTAAAATAATTTTTAATTCCAAGTTAAGAAAATATTCTATGAAAAATATAAAATAAATGAAATCAAATTAACTTCCTATATTGAGTAACACAGTTTTTTTAGCTCCAGGCCATTAATTTCAGGAGAATTTCAATTCATAATATTTATATATTAATAAAATTATAAAATTTAATTACATTGAAATTTTGAGTTTGATAAATAAATATATTAATATTTTATGAATTCCATATTATTATAGTCATTTTGAAATTGATATATATTTTTAATATAATTGTTACTAAATTTACATTTTTTTATTTTTATTCCAGAGACCAATGAACATCGAAAGCGAAAGCAGTTTTGACATCTCCCAAAAAAGCCAAAAAAAAATCTATGAATGCCCAAACTGTGACCATAAATTCCGCAACCCTTCCAGAATGATGCTACACGACTGCAAAAACCTAAAACATCGCGAACCAAGGTACTCCTTCACGTGTAAATTTTGCTTCAAAAATTTCGAAAACGGGGAACTAAGATTGGGCCATATAAAAGAAGATCATCCACAGAATTCTCCAAAAGACAAAGTCCTTAACTGTCCCCTTTGTCACAAAAAGTTTACACGTTTCCACACTGTCAAAACGCACTTGATCTGCGTTCACGGTCGCAAATCCTCCAATTTGATGGAGGACGCCACAAACTCCGAAGAAATAACCGCAAAAGAAGAAAAAACCAAAGAAGACGCCGACAATCTTCCTGAGAACGAAGAAAAATCCAAAAATGGAGAATTTTCGGAAACGGACGAAAAAATGGAAGACGAAGAAAACGAAGACAAATTAGACGCGCGTCTTTTGGAACCGGAAGTGATAATCCAAAATGAAACTTCTTTTGGGACAAAGGATGAATTACAAAAAGAGGAGAATTTGGAGGCAGACAGGGAAGACGAAAACGAGGAAGAAAATCAAAATGAGGAAACTTCTTTCGAATCGAGAAACAATGAACTTTTGCAAATGGAAGCGAATCATTGTTTTCAAGAAGTGATCAGCAAAATTGTTTTTGTGAACAAGTACACGATGCAAACGGAAAAGGAAACGAAGAATTTGCAAGCGGAAAATGACATTCTGAGGAATGAAATTAAGAAACTGAAGGTGGAGAAGATGCAACTTCAGGAAGAAGTTAATACTGGGAATGAGAAATTGGGCCGAATGATGAAGTTGGCGACGAGGTTGAAAGAAGGTTGGGGATCTGCGAGTACAATTGTTAACGCGACGGTGGGAAAAATGATGGATGATTTGAAGGAAAATTTCATGAAGTAATGTTAACTTGGGAAAATGGTTCATTGTTATACTACAAGTTGAAAAGCAATGAATTCTGAACAAGTGTGCGCTTTTTCAACGTGTGGCATAGAACTGTTTTTCTGTACTCTGAAAAAATTGCAGTTCTTCCAAAAAAAAGCGATTTTCTCACTATTTCTTTCGAGTGGAAAAAACTGTTATTTCCTCACAAGTAATAAAATCAGTACTTTTAACATCCAAAGAAGCATTTTTTTAAAGACTTGTATAATTAAGGATTGTATGTTTTATTCTACTTTTTTGCATAGAAATTTTCCACGAAGGAACGATAACTCGAGAAAAATGGATGTTACATTTTTTGTTAAGGATTTGAGATTTCTGGAATGTATTAAATTACTGTGGTATTGTAATGGTTTGGTTGTAGAAAATGGTTGTTTGATAATTAATAAAATTTTCTATATTGCAGGTCTGCATTTTTTATTCAATTATAATCATTTGTTAAGTACTTGAAGATTCTTGAATTTCATTTTTGTTCTGTTTTCAAAAATTTGTTTTGATGTCATAATGCTGTTTTGTAAATGAAGTTTGACTTGAATAAATTGAATATTAATATGGGAAGTTTTTTATTAATGAAGTTCGACAATAAGTCACAAATTTTAAAAAGTTTTTGAATTTCAAAAAGATAAAATTTTCAACGAACTAAAAAAATGTGTTGAATTGTGCAATTATGGAATGTGGAATTTTCTCAACAAAATCGTTTTTTCAATAGATTAAAATTAAGTGACAAGTTTCTTTTAATCATCGAAAAGTTGCAGATACAATGACAATTTCAAAAATTGCTGAATTGCCATTATTCTATTTTTAAAAACATCGACAAACCCCCGCTAAAACATGGCGTTTGCTTGCGAGCAAAGCGCCGCTGTCAATTGTAATGTAAATATAAACAAAAATTGACAAATCGGGGTAGATAAGATATGTCAAAACTTCCTCTAATCTAATGATTAATACTTACGGAAATCATCGTTAATTTCAGTGCGAATTCCAAATTTATTATTTTCGGAGTGTAACTTCGTCGAAAAATCATCGGGGTTTCCGCCTCCGTCGAAAATCAACCCGAAAAATTGCAATGGAATAGGAGGTGTCTTTCTGTTCCAATTTTCGAAACATGGTGAAGTTTCATGAATGTAAATGATCATTTCACAAATTTATCGTGTTTTTTCAATCATTTTAGAATTTCCACAATCGTAAGACTCGGACTATTGAGAAATTGTCAAATGACGTTTTTAGGTTAGCATGTTTCGCGAAAATAATGCATCTTTTTAAAATTATTGTACTTTTAATATTATATAAATTAATTAAATTGTCATTTTTAGAAAGTTTCTTGTTTATTTACTTGTTTTTGGGCCTTTATTATACGGGAAACGTTCGTCACATTTTTTAGTACAGTTTTTGCAAGAAAAAAATATGGAAAATATGTAACAGTTAAAAACCGTTAAAACAAAATGACGTCGACTGTACAAATTATTGGAAGGAATAATTTTGAAAATTTTTGTATTTTTGATGCTAATATTTAGAAAAATACATATGATTTTTGTAGAAATAAAAAGCTTGTGTAGCATATTACTTTTTTTATGTTTTTTATTGCAAAAATATTATGATTATTGTTAAATACTATTTTGTATGTTTTGATGATAATTTTAATTTTTTTTTTTTTGCAAAAATAAAAAAAAAAGATGAATATTTATGTAAAAATATGAATTATAAGTGTGAATAATTAATTTTTATTCAATTATATGTACACAATTTTCCATAAATTGTTTAACATTTATATTTATAATTAAAAATAAAATTTTATGAAATCATAATTTTGACAGAGTGAATGATGAATTTTGCCATGATTTCTCAAAAATTTTTCACGCAATAAATTGCATATTTCCCCATTTTAATTTGAATATTCGACTTTCAGAAATTTGGCATCATCTCAAAAACTCCCGAAATGGATCCAGTCATCAAAAACGAATGCCCATCTCCAAAACCAAAAAGAATCCACAAACCGAGAGAAATCAACCAAGTTTACACAAAAAACACCCAAAAACAAAACTTGAGAGTAAAATCCTACAAATGTCCTCTGTGTCCCAAAGTTTTCAAAAAATTGCCTTTCAAAAATCGACATTTGAAACTAAAACATCCTAAACGTTTACCCGAACACACAAAAATGCACAAATGTCATGTCTGCGACAAAAGTTTCGCGTATGGTTGGACCGCCAAAAGACACATGTGGACCTTGCATAATTGCAAGCCCGAAAAGGTGTCAAGAAAAAGAGATTTGAAGGTAACCATAATTTTTATAATCATACAAGTTACATTTGTGAAAAAAGTAATTTGTATGATTATAAAAATACATAATTGAATGTAGTTATAAGTATAAGTCACTATATTTGCATTGAAATAATTTCAGCATTTTGATATTTTGTTGAAAAAACTCACCAAGATTTTCTCCCCTTCCAGAAACCGGTCATCAAATCTGAAATAAAAGAAAATCCAGTTGAACCCAAAAACAACACGGAAAACATCCAAGATGAAAATTTCCAGTTCAATGATTGCTCCCGAGATATCATAAACAAATTGGCTTTAATGAAAAAACACGCAGATTCCATCCAGAGCAAATCCAAGGATTTGCAGTCGGAGAATGAAAATTTGAAAAACGAAGTAGACAAACTGAAGACGGACAAAATGGAACTTCAAGATGAAGTTCATAGCCAAAAAGAAAAATTGAGTCGTTTGTCGGAAGCTTTTTCCCGTTTTCACCATAACTGGGCAATCGCAGCCGAAGTTTTATCTTCAAATTTGGAGGAATTGGACGATTCAAAAGATTCCAGTGACGAATAATTTTTTTAACGATAATGATAATGTACTGAAATTTGGGTGAAATTTGGAGAATATGTTTGTTACTCAATAATATGTCTGTTACCCAATTGTAAAACAGATCGAAAAATGATGTACATTGTCAATCGGAAAAGTTTTTTTTTTTTTTTTTTTTCAACAATCCTCAGTTTTTTTTTGTTACTGTCGTGATTATTGTACGATGAATAAGTTTCGAGGTATTCAAAGTATTGCTAGATGTTGAAAATAGTACTTGGAAGACTATTTGAAAATATTTTTTCAAATATTTGTGTTTGACGAAAGTAAAATGACCGCACATGCATTGTATGATAGTTGCAGTTTTTGTATAAACTATAAAACGATGAAAAATAATTATTCGTATGACTTTGTAAACTTATGAAATAAGTGTGCAAACTGTAATAAAATGAAATTTTGTCCTGTATCTTGTGGTATTTTGTGAATTAGTGCTTTTAGTTATGAACGAGACATTGTAAAAATTATTGTTTTTTTTAAAGCTGAAATAAACATGTCTCAGAAAATTTTTAAATGGAAATAATCTTTTTTTTGGCTTTTGTGTTTGTGGAAAAATTGAAGTATTTTGAAGTTGGAAAATTGTTGAGTTTCGGAATTTTCGAAAATTTTGAATAATTTTGAAATATTGAAAAGTATTTTTAGAAGTTAGGAAAATGTTGGGCAGTTTCAAAGTTTTGGAATTTTCAGCATTTTTAGAATCGAGAAAGAAAATAGGAAAAGCGAAAATCTAAGATTTTGAAAAATTTTGAAATTGTCCGAATTCAGAATTTTCAGAATTTCCAATATTTGTAAATTTTGCGATATTTTTGAATTTCTCGAAAGTAACGAATTTTTCAACATTTTCGAAGTTTTACAACATTTTGGAGATTTTCACAATTTTCTGTACTTTTAAAATCATCAGAATCTTAATATTATCAAATATTTTAAAATGTTTTCAATTTCCCAGATTGTTAGAATTTCTTCATTTTTAAAAAATCTCCAAATAATTCAAAACTTCGAGTTTTTCATTTTTTGTACCTTTTATTCATTTTTTTCATTTCAATGATTTTATTCATTTATTTTTTTTTAATTTTCCAATTTTTCAGGCGTTTCACTGTCTTTTCGATTATTTTACATTATTTTTATAATTTCTTAATTTTTTTAAAATTAAAAACAATCGACTTAGAAAAATTTGTTGTGATTACAATTCCAAGAATGCATTTTTAATAGCTTACCGATTGTTTCAAGATCGAGCTATTGGAACGAACTCATTTTTTCTTTCACCTCGATTTTTCAAGATCCAGGCGTTTTAAGACCTTTTTTCTTGGAAAATCCGTCTTTTCAATAAAATACTAATGATGTCACAAAACACTAACCAATGAGACTCAAAAATTTTCACAGATTATTTCAAGGATAGGCAATACTATTGCTGTCTCCCTCTCACCAAACGACTGCTCTCGTAAGAGAGAAAAGGACAGTTGCGTAACTTCCCGTCCCTTGGTTATTCGAATTAACGTCCAAAATGAAACAAAATAACAAGTTTATCGATACTTTAAGTAAAAAAACTGTAGTACAACATATTGAAACATGTAAATCATTGCATTTATCCCATTTTATTGATAAATTTGCATCACCTCTCTACTATATAGTATCTACTATATCCCTCGTTCTTCAACTCTATAAATAAAACACCAAGTTCATTACGTGACACGATCGGAATTAAATCAATCACAATCAAAATAAATAAAAAATGTCGTTATCTCCTTTACTTTTCGAAAATTGGTGGCAAAAATCCAAAACTTCTAGAATCGTATCGGATGAGAAATTCTGCATTGGCCTACACCGGGATCAACTTTTGCATCCCCGTATTCTGGAGCATTATATGTGCCCCGAAAATGTGGATCACGCTATTCATCATCGATCTATAATAAACTGTGATTCAACATTTTCGAAAGAAAAGAGTGAATTTTTCGAAATCAACGACAAGGACGGAAAATTCGAGGTATTTGATCGAATAATCATGAATGATATGCATTTTTCATTTTTGGACCATGCAATTTTTTGGAAACTCTAGATCGCTTTGGACATGAAAAATTTCGAACCCGAAGAAATCGATGTTAAAACTGCCGAGGATTTCGTAATTATCGAGGCGAAACACGGAAAAATTCGAAATTTTACGAGGAAGTACGAAATTCCGAAAATATACGACATCGAAAAAATTGCTTCGAAATTTTCGACTGATGGAATTTTGATGATTTCTATTCCGCGGATTCAGGAATTGAAAATGGGAGGAGAAAATCGAGTTGTTAGTGTAGAATTATGTATGTGAAATGCTTTTTCTTAATAAAATATGGAATTGGACGTTCTGGGATGACATTTTTTCAACTTTAATTACGCGATTTGAGTTATGCAATGAATGCTCGAGCACTTGTGATGGAATTCTCTTTTTCATCACAAACTTTATGATGATATTACACTAAATAAAAAATTTCGGAAACGATAACTCGATAAGAAAATATACTTTTCATCTCGAAATGTAGCAAAGTATCGCAAATCAAATATGTGTCATTAATTAGATAAATTTTTGTCATGATTAACTCGATATTCTATTATCTTTGGGTCAACACATGCACTGTGATAAAAAGGTGAAATCGCCACTGATAAATATTTTGATATCGTATTATAAAAATCATTTTGATATTGTAAAAATCGGAACTCTTATCTGAATTCGTAAGATGTCGGAAAATTTTTTAATTTTCATTACCAAGTTTTCCACTTACGTTAAAAAAATTGAACAATACGTCATTGATACGAAAAAAAATTCTACTGAAATATAATTATTGATCTGGATAAAATAATGGACTTTTACGATAGTTTTTGATATTACGTATCCAGAATATGCTTTTTGAACGAATTAACTGGCTATGTCCATGCCTCTCAAAAAAAAATTTTCATCTCCTCTCGTTCATCACACGAAGTGCATAATTAATACAACTCTAGTGAAAAAAGCGTTCGGGAATGGATTCTATAAAGGAATCTTTTGATCATTCAGATGGAATTTCACTTCGAATATTTAGATAACGGAGCTATCACTGGTCAACGACCCGAAGAAAAGGTTCACAAAAACGTCCGGAAATCATTTGTGCCAAAACCGTGGACGCGAAACGACAATTTTTTTCTCTGATCGAACTTATAAGTTAGCAAAAAAATAAGAAATTATCGAGAAAGTCTGCGGAAAAATTTACATTTTTGTAAATAAAAGAACAAAATTAGCGAAATAAACACTTGCGCAATTTCGAAAATTTGCGAAAAATTGCATTGTGAGTGAAATGAGTGTTAATCGTATTTTAAAGTGATCAAGTGGTGTTATGAAGGAGTGTCTTTTTCGTTTCAGATCATTTTGAAGAGCAGCAATATTGTAAATTGAGAAAAAAAAGAATTCTCGATTTTTTGAAGTTCCAGAAATGAAGTCATTTGAAAATTACATGTAGATTTGGAAGAATTACCATCATCGAGGGAAATGGTCTCACGGATTTTTATTTTGTGCACATTGTTAGCGTGCATTTTACATTATTCATTTTGTTTAGTAAAAGCTTGGGTAAAATATTCGAAGAAGAGGATTCCATGGACCATATTTTACCCATTCGTGGGAAATATGTGCGAAGTTTTTTTGCAAAAATCATCGTTTTTTGAAACGATACAGGTAAATTTGTCATACATTGGGTAGAATACACTGAATGAGATGATAAATGACATTTTTTCGAAATGTTTCCATCAGTTTCCATTTCACGAAAGAATCACGTTTAATTCTCTTGCGCATCGGAAATTTATGTCTAATTGCAACTTTATTTAGAATTCTAAAATAAAAGAATTCATAAAAATTCAGGAATAACCGTAGGTGTGTCTGTTAAAAAAAGATTAAATTAACAACTGAACTGAAAATTTCCAGGCCAACTACAGAATGTGTCCAGACGCCAAATTCGCGATTTTCTACCACTGTACTCAGCGCATGATAATCATTCGTGACATTGATCTCATTAAAACGATCCTCGTGAAAAATACTGACACTTTCCGGGATCATTTCGTCATCGCCGACGAAGACCTGGACCCCCTTTTCCGAAAAAATATCCTGAATTTAAGGGGCCAAAAATGGCGCCACCTTCGCGCCATCCTCACGCCTGCCTTCACGACTCTCAAAATGAAGCAGATGTTCGAAATGGTATCAGAATGCGCCGAAAATTTCGCGATTCACATTGCGA
>JAPYZK010002054.1:0-25771 GCA_030522785.1 Platygaster equestris | reverse complement strand
AACCTGGAAACACGACTGACATTCATTACGAGCAACATAAATTATTTTTTCAAAATCTTCTCTGACAAACGTAAAATTGTCTACTTAAAAAAAATTTTTCAATCCTGAAACAAAGCCGTCGAAGAACGAGTGCCCGCGTCTTTGCTACGTGAAATGTAAATGCAGATGAGCCCGAGTCGTGTCGCTGAAACTTTTTCTCTGCAACGAAAACCTATCAGGGTGTCGTGCAGGATCGTTTACAGCGTCGACGTCAGCCGCGCGAAAGCGCTTTTCGAAGTGGCTGCGCCACAGCGGGGCGATATTATTAGTTTACGAGAGCGGTGACTAAACTATAGACGAACATCACGGAACGAGAATGTCGAGGATAGTGGCGGGCACGACAGTCGACTAGCGCCCCGGTTGTTTACGCCTCATTAGCTCCGCTAGTTACGTTAGAGCCCTTAACTACCACACGAACTAAACACGATTCCGGGCCTTTGGGAACCCTCCCGAGCCGTTACCACTCGAGTCCCACCCTCCGCTCTGCCGAACAATGCGCGCCTCCGACCAGTCATCCGGCAGAACACGCTACGACGAGGACAAAAATTTTTTCCATGCGCTTTTCCTCGGAATTTAATAATTTTGTTTGTGCAGAGGGCATTTCGGCCGGAAACAGCACGGCTTTTTGATGTTACCTCTGAAAATTCGGTACGAATTGTGTCTTTTGCGTTTTTTGAATCACGATAATAACGTTTCTGAAGCATGAACGATGCGCTGTTTTAGAAGATGGAGTTTAACTGAAGACTCATTAGTTGATAAAAAACCCTTCAAAAATAATAGAATATTTTATTGAGGTCACTATGGTTATTGATCGAAAATTGTCGTGGCGTAATATGTAAAAGCTTTATTGAAACTGCTAAGGTTATTCACGAACAGTGATTTCGCAGTGCTTTTTTCCAACATTATCCAATTCAATTCACTCTGAACTTTCGTTATCTTAATCGATTCGCAAATCTGGGTTGTAATCCACGAGAGAAAATATGATGGACGTTTAGATAAGATTACTACCGGGTGTGAAATGGGTGAGAAATAATATCCGTAATTTAATGCGTTTGGAGGGAAAACTCGCGGATTACGTGTAGAGAAAATTGAGGGTCACACAAAATTTATCGCGTTATTGAATGGCAATGAGGGTATAAAATGTTGTTGCGTGTTGAGCAAGTTCATGTTAGGAAGCACATAATGTTCGTACTGTAATTGTGACATTTTCGCGATCTCGATTGACAATCAAGCCACTTTTTCAGAGACTTGAATGCTTGGGAAATTTTCGACTCACAATTCGTAAACGTAAGAATCTGTCATTCGATAGAATGAACACAGTTCATATTACAAGACTTTTTCTAACAATTACCAATTAATTTTCAACGTCAAAAGCAAGATTTTCGACTTCAAATAATCGTATAGCATAATCAAGCAATTGAGGGATATTCTATCCAAATATTCTTAAAAATGTACACCATCCAATTCTTGACCTACAAGAAGTGGCTTGTGTTTATTAAGCAGATTAAACAACTGAGCTCTTGAAAGTTCCAGTGAAGTGACTGTAAAATTGGCCGTATCTAGCACTCTTAAAGCTTTTTTCTCGAGAAACGAACTCTTGGCACGTCCGCATTCAGCTGATGAGAAACTCATTCAAAACCTGGATGAAGTAGTAATTTTACTGTTAATCTAGATTAACGCGTAATTTCCAGAACTAAGTGCCTCTAAAATGCATATAATTTTTCGGAAAAATTACCATGTTTCCGAAGCCATGACCTCAGAATTTTTTACGTGTTCTACACATTCTCTAATTATATAATAAATTTTCTTATTTTTTTCTTGAACACTTTCTTTGCTCAAGAGCAAAATTGTTGACAATACATGAATATAATTCGTCGTGAAAAAAATATTGTTATCAACCTACAATTAAAAAAAATAAGAATTATCAACATTAATTTCTCAATCCAAACTGAAAAGCTACTTCCATTGTTTCAACATTGGATGCATAAATATAAAAAGTTAGGACTCATAAAACAATATATACCAGAAGCACGAAAAAATGTCACATTTTTATTCAGCCGTGGGATCCAGTCGGAAATGGTCCCTAGGTATACAACAAATGTAACGAGCGTAATGTGAGAGAAACATAACACGACAGAATTAATCTTTCGGTGCAATTTAACGAGGTAACAGGAGAGCGCGTGCCGCCAGCAGCGTCATATGAAAATAGCGTGTCAGATTTGGTCGGATACATTACGATGTAAAGCCGCGAATGTGTTTGCTCGTCCGAATCTACACCCAGGTTTACGATGACGTAAATGCGTTGAAACCGTACCTCAGACACGTTCTCTGCGTCATTACTTGAATTAGTAATTTGACGATTCGTACTGATTGCATGCTCTTTCATCTTGAAAAGCATTGATTAGCCGTAATCAAATTACCAAACGAATTATTATTCAGACTATAACCGATCAAAGTTCTATTTAAAAAACAAAAACAGTCCTTTTTCTTGGTCTAAATTGGGCAATCAAAAAGGTATCCTCAATATATCAAAACGCTGCCTACATTTGGTACATGCATTTTTTTAACCCAGTTTCTCGAAATAGAACGCGATTCACGTAAATTCCTTGTACGGAAGTTTAATAGAAAAATTCATGCCTTAGCCCTGGAGTAGTATTCTATCTGTCTTCCTTACGAAAAACTCAGGATTTCACTGTCACGTGAAAAGGCGTTATGTAGAATGTAAATTTCACACGTAGGGCAGATTTTAATACGGTTCAAGTATCTGGCCCAAGGAGCTTTTTCGGAAGAAAAAGAAATCTGGACTTGGTCCAGACTCGACTGAAAGTTCCGCGGAGGAAAATCGTATCGCCTTGTAAATTCTATCGGACCAAAAAAGGCTTCATCGAACACGCCAGCTTTCAGTGTACAGAATCATAACTGGGACAAAATTACTGCAACTCTAAATTCACTTCCCCATTACTCATAAATTACACATCGTTTATGGAATATATGGAAACTTTCTTCTTTGCAAAGTCGAACTAGACAAATCACTCCGTTCACTGATAAAATCTCACATTTCGGAATCATTTATCATGAATATGAAAATTCCCCTCCGAACGATATCCATCATCAATCAATAAATATTTTCCCATGACATTTCCACCGATGCGCGAAATGTAGCCGAGCGTATTTTGACGCGCGAACGACGAGTAAACATAATCAGAGGATATCGCGGGTCGTATAATTCCATACAAAACGCGCCTGACAGTCAACGTTTATGTTCAGCAATCGTTAGAGTGATTTTATGGATGGCTTGTCAAATCGGAAGACAAAGACACGTGGATACTCGGGCTCTTGGCCGGACGAGCATGGTGGGGTTATATCGAATGGCAATTATAACGTTATAGAACCCGGTAAATAATGGGTTCTGCGCTTGTCTGGTATTCAGCTGAAGCGTCAATCAGCTTCAATCAGTTAGCAGCCTCGGTTCGACCTAAATCAGAGGGCATGTGGGAAGAGAAAGCAGGGCGAGATAGAGAGGACAGGATGCATATTGCAAGCCCAGATTAGGCTCGCAGGCAATCATGACGAAGATAGAGAACGAACCAGTGCTGCTAAATTTGGACCTGCATGAGATATTCGGTTGCCATGGTTCAACTGATTAACCGGCCTTACCCAGACGATTATCGTGAATCGTTTCGGATTAGTCTCATTTCGCATGCCTCTGTAAATGAGTGGTTCTTTGACGGAAATACAATCGGCTCAACATTGCGGCTGCTGATGGATGCGGTGAATGAATGCCGAAGAACAAGTGAAGGTTGTACCAAAAGAGAATGGAACCGAAATTCCGGCTGTACGTTTTATCGGCGGTTTGAATCACAATCAGGTCCCAAGATTTGTACGACGTTTTTCAAGTCTCCAATCTTCATCACGACTCGGAAAATTTTACACTCAAGTTGTGAAAATTGAGAATTTTGTTCGTCTTGCGCCTTTTTCTGTGAGAGCAGACGAAAGCTACCCCAATTTCATCCTGGATTTCCGTGTTGGCGCGAGTATGTATTCAAAGGCTTCCGCGATTGTTCTTCCAAAAGCCGATTAACACTTTTATACAGTTTGTACATGAGACTACAGCGTACGATATTTTCAGAGAAAACGACTTTTAACGAGCGAGGTGACAAACTTCTTATACGAAGATAATAATAAATTTGATTTAATCACTCTTCGTGATATGAATATTAATCGATGAATTAACTTCTGCTGACTCTTTTATTTGTCCATTTATTTTCACGATTTACATATTTATGAATTTTCCCTTCAAACTTCACGTTCGATGTTTTTTTTTATACAATTAATTTTGCAGAATCTACTCGCTACAATACTGACTACAGCTTCAAAAAACACACAAATATAACTTACATTCTGAAAAAAAAAACGTCCTTTCCCTTTTCGTAAGTATTGAAAACGACCCATTTTTATTACGTCATTTCAGTTTTGTTTCTCACGTCACTACCACCCTCGAATTCATTCTTTCCCCTCGCTCTCGCCTGGTGGCAACTTGACTTGAAAAGGTGCATAAAAAATGAAAAGCTTTTAATTACGTCAGTGCCCATGAACAGCGATTTCGTGGAAGTGGGATTTTACCGTGAAACACGTGTTGGTGAGCCCCAGCGTCGGCAGTCACTGTGTAAAAGAGAAATGGTGATGTGTGCATGAACTGCGTGATGCACTTGGCGTGCTGGCGGGCAGTAACCCTAAATATTAACACGGCCCGACGAATTGCACTGCATTACCGCGGCTTTGCCCGGCGAAGAGAGGGTCAATGGGACGATTATTACGAGGGAAATATTGAATTTTGTTATCCAACTTAAATTATCGGGCGTTATTGCGCTCAGGACAAACATTAAGGCTCCATAAAACAAGTTGAATCTGGGGCCTGTCATGCATGGATTCGTACCTGCATGAAACTTTCAGAGCCCGAAGAAGTTTCGAGTATAGTGGAAAGGTAAAACGCGGATAACTTTTGACGAGTGGACTATGAAAGTTTTTCTAGATTTAAATGCGCCAAGTCCTCTTCATTGTAAAATATGCTGAAAAAATTTTCAAACAGTCTGAAGAGTATTATTGTCTAACTATTGGAAAATTATTGGTAGATCTGAGATGACGAAAGGCGTGATTAATTTTTTTTCCATATTATGAGTCATTCCAAAACGTCTCTATTGGTTCATTAATTAAACTTTCTTCAGCTTGTGTACTTATCGTTATTCAACTCAAATTGATACTTATCTCGACGATAAAAAGAAATATTATAGAAGGTATCATGCAGATTTATCTTACGAAGTAAAAGATGCCTAATGCTTCAGTACACAGCATAAAATGAAACTGAAAAGCAAGTGATGAGTAATTGCAAACACTAACCTTCACCCTCGTTTTTGTACGTTTTGTACAATTTTTTAATCCTTTCACGACACTGGCAACTTTGTATCATCAATCTCTTTCCTCTTCGCAACTGGCCCTTCGCCTTCCTTATTTCTCTCATCCTTGATCATTTATCTAAGCTCTTTGGTGTTTCATTTCCATGCATCTGGCTACGTGAAAAAACATGATTTAATACGGTATTGATTCCGAATACCAAAACTGTTGTGCAAATTAACCGATATTGTTTAAAAAAACCTTGGTATGTCACTCTTACACTCACAAAATTATCATCATTCTTAGTCGCATTCCATGATATTTATGCATACAACAGAAATACATTCTATGATTTTCAAAAACTATATGTAATTCGATTAAATACTCCAAGTAGAATTAATAAAATTGAATACTGTAGATCTCTTACTCATTCAATCCTGAAAGTATAGATCGATGAAAGGTGTAGGTTTATGCCACGACCTCTAGATAAATTCGCATGCCACGAAGAAACTATCCCTCCAATCATAATTCAGCGAAGCCTAGTCTTTATCGATCGTGAGAAACCGCACAAATTTCTTTTTCTCCGCTGGCTAAGGGCCTCGACGTGTCTTGAGAAAGGTTCACTTCTTTCCCTTTGGATAATGAGATGCGAGGTCGCTATAGAAAAATCCATTATCGTTCCTCGTGATAATCGCGTACACAGTTTAATTCTTTCCTCGCTGACCCGAAGAGACCTATAATATAGATTTTGGTGAAATTTGACTGTTTTAGAATCAGCACACGTGATAAGAATTTCACGACGATCAGACCATTTTCGAGTATGTACATGACAAGAGCGCATTTTCACATGTCGAATCTCCAATCGGCGCACTTACTTGTGGAGAATGTGCAGAGGTTGGACGCCGCGTTCTACAGGTGTAGAGTGGACTTTAATCGTGGACAATCGAGGAATATTAGATATAATCTTTCTGTTGTTGGTGAGTACTAAGATACTTTCATAATAATCAAAAGCAGAACTGATAATATTTCGTAAGTTGAGTGAGTTGATTAATCCCCGGACTGACACTTTTATAATAATTATTATTTATTTACTTGAGAAAAAGTAAACTGAATTCGTATTGCCCAGAATAAGAATTTATAAGTTTTCAAAATTTTAAAGAGTACAATTCGCGACTTTAATAATTATCCAATTTCAACTTTTTCAGTTTCGAAAAAACGTTATTCATTTAATATTTCGCAATTTGGAATTTTTTATTTCCGATCGTTTCGATTTCAGGGTTTCTCGAATTTGACCTTTTTTCAAAATTATTTCCTGAAATTCCTCATTTATGAGTGAAACTCACGAGATCCGTAATATTCCCCATTTTATAAGAAGAACTTCGCAAAATTTCGGAATATATAATGAAACACGAAAACCTACGTAAGGTTCAGCAAAGTCCTAATCCATCACTCGCAATTCCACACTGAGAGCATATTAAGACCCGATAAAAATTTTGTTAGATTCTAAGGCGATTTGCCGTAACTCCCGATAATCGAGGAGCGAAAAAAGAAGCGCTAGCGCGTAAAAAGTGGAGTCAGGAAACCCTACACACGAACGCGAAAGATAGAAAAAGTCTGGATATGGCCAAGTGGTCGGACGGAAGAATGGAGGTCTGCCCTCGTTAAGGAAATAATCCACGGCTTAATTAAATACAGCGCAATTAGTTTCACGTGCATGTGGATCTCGGGCCGCAGTCTTGGTGGAGCTGATTGTGTGGCGCAGACGCGAGCTACCAAGTTTATACTTTTCTTTATCCCCGGTATCTGTTCGGATCTTACGTGCACGTGAATACAGTAAATGAGAACGCTGCGGTGGTTGTTTGAAGTCTTTCGTTTCCACGCAGACGCACATCGCGCGAAAGGTAGATAGCATAGATTAACCTAGCCATTGGGAATCCTAAACTACCCGGAGAGAAAACTATCCGCGCTAACCGATTTGGTTTCGCGTTTTCGACCCCCAGAGCTTCCTACAGACGGTAATTAGAAGAATTACGCCACGAGAACGAAATTCGTTGGGTACTTTAGTACGTGTGTAATTACCCTTTTCGTGCAGTGAAATCGGGGTGGAGCTCTGAGAGGCGTTGTTTACGGTTTATAGTTTTAATTGTGGCAGGGTATGATTTTGTTGGTTATTTATGGATTCAAACGACCGAATCTTTTTAGTGATTAGGCCAGGAGACGAAATTTCTATTCTTGCGAACTTTGGCTGGAATTTATCGGATGAATTCAGTCATAAGAAGACCAATGTTTTCGTAAGGGTCCTCACGTGCGCGTGGACATCCACTATGCGAGAAATGCCATAATTCATCGACAGTTTCCCATGATATTTCACGGGTGACCAACACCTCATCTCCCAATTACCCGACCCAATAGAACTGGACACCGTTGTAATTTTGTAGAAGCCCGACAAATGGACGAACCCATCATTCCCTTCCCTCAATAAAAAAATACAATCTTTTCTATCACAATAGAAGTCTGGATCACAGGTCCCTTCGCTCCATGATCATGTTGCACGCTTCTATTGTGGGGTGGCAAGAGTAATAAAGCGTGTTCCGATTGACCAACAAGCCGTCACTTCGTTTCTTCTCCGCCCTGCACTTCATCGTGAAAGTTTCGAGCGGAATACGATCGATCGAAAAACGCCCCTGTGAACCACGATTACCTGAATATCTCAGACTACTGCAAGTTGAAACTCAAAAATAAGGACAAATATTAGCACACTCGATCAAACTTAGTGACGCATACATACAAATTCTAGAAAGTCCAGGGAACATATAGCATCTCTCGAAAACCCTTGTACACGAAAAATTCGAAGACCCTCATGTCTCCTCTTATATTATCCCGTTTGACCATGTTTTCGAACCGTGGGCAATATGAGGAGCTAAGAAATATAGAGAATATATGTATGCGAAGTTTCGAATTTTGATGTAAACGAAAACTCAGAAAAAAATTTATTTGTTCAATTTTTGGTCTTTTTGCTATTCAACTCAGAACTTGTCGGATATGCTTTTAGTATTGTTTTTGGGCATTTCTGAGTTATCCCAAGTTGTCGAAAACCACCCTTGTAGCCACCCCTAGTGATACAAATTCATTTAAAAAATCGCAGAATGATGGTTACTGCTGTATTGTTAATCGCTCATAGAAATACTCTAAATTATTCTGGGGACATTTCCATGCAATACTGAGGCACTCTTAGTAGTCGGAAACCACCCCCCGAGCAACCCTTAGCGATTAGACCCCACAACTCGACCGTTTCTGAGACAACTTGATGAAAATCGATGACATGTGTCTCGACTTCCGATTAATAAAAAATTGTTAATAATTACTGAGACAATACTAAGCAATTTCTAGTTAAGTTGCGTTATCGGGAAGCGCCTCCTGTGCCACCCTTAGCGATAAACCCCTGTCAACTTGACCGTTTCTGAGAAAATTTAATGAAAATCGATGACATTTGTCTCGATTTTCGATTCATAGAAAGTTGCGAATAAATACTAGGACGATACTTTCTGTGAGCGATTCACAATACATAAGTAACGATTATCTGCGATTTTTCAAATAAATTTGCATTACTAGGGGTGGCTTTAAGGGTGCTTCTCGACAACTCGCGAAAACGCAAAAATGCCCAAAAACCGTACTAACAGCATATCCGACAAGTCCTGAGTCAAATAGTTAAAAAGACCAAAAATTGGAAAAATAAATTATTTTTCACGTTTTCGTTTATATAAACGTTTGAAACTTCACACACATGAGAATAGACGATGTGAGAAGCTTTTCTGTAGTACCGAACTGACCACGATAAGAAGGGAAGAACTGTCGTGCGAAAAAAGCACAAGGGAAAAATTCAACAAAAAAAGATGCCCGAGGTGAGAAAGGCAGTTCGAGAAATCGTATGAATTTATGGGCACATAAATTTGCAGGCCTCGGCCTCCAAGGCCGGGATGATTTCGAAATCGAACGCTGTTCTTTCGAGTTATATTACCAGCTCCTCGCCCTTGTCTTCGCCCGGAGCGTCGCTGACATAAATCGGCCATCGAAATGAAGGCTTTCCCAGTGAGCACGTGAGCGAAACCAAGCCACTTCTCTCTGTTCTTGGTGTCGATTGTGCTAGTGAAATTATGGGTTTTGACGTTTCTCGGTGGAAAACGCTTTTTGGATTTCATTGGATAGATAACGAGATGAGATTTTGAGAGACATGTTTCGCAGTTATGATTCGTTTTGTTGGAGTTTGAAAACTTGTTTGCAACTTAAAAATTTTTTAAATTTTCTAGAGTTTTGGAAATTTCTTACGTGTTTGAAAATTTCGAGATTATCAAAGTTGCAGAATTCGCAAAAATGTATGAAATTATCTATATCTAAGTTCTCAAAATTTGTATGATTTTTGAAATTCTCATATTTTTTGGTAACTGCCCAATCTTCGTAAAATTTTGGAAAATTGTTGAATATTCCGAAAAATTGGACAGTTTTTGAAAATGACAAGAATTTTGAAAATAATGAAAATTTTGAAAACGTAAGTATTGACAATTTTGAAAGTTTTGGAAAATTACGCAAATTTGTAAAACTTAGGGGATTTGTTACAATTTTGAATAGTTTGAACATTTCAATAGATTTGGGAATTTCGAAATTATTAAAGATTTTGAACAATAATGAAAGTTTGAAAATTATTGAAGATTTTGAGAGACTGAAATTTTTAGAATTATGAAAATCTAAATCGTGTCTGTAAAAATGAAATATTTTAGAGCAATTGTGAATATTTCAAAATTTGAAAACTTCACGAATTGAGAGATTCTTTTAATTTTCTACAAGAATCAATAATTCCAGAGACAGATTTTGTTGATGCCTCTATTCTGTCGATTGAACAAAATTAAAGTCCTGGAGTATGTATGCATGAATTTGAATACTACATTTTCGACACTATGTACCTATTTTTCGATACGTAATAGAATTAAACCGATTTCCCAATTTTATTCTCAAAAAAAAATCTCCTAAGAAGTGTCAATATTCACAGTAACATCGTCAAAAAGAAAGCGATAGTTAAAATCCTCGCGTGTGATCAATTTTCGTCTACTTTTCAACACTCGTCCCGCAACAAGTATTATTTTCGGTGAAACGCATTCAGGACGTTGGTTCAAGACATTAAACTACCGTTGACGCATCGCCCAAGTGTCTCGCAAGACATGATAAACTACCGGCATTAACTGCGCGAATTATTCCAAGTAGATGGCTTTGGATCCAAGTTGCTGAAGAAGCTAGTCCGCGCTTCTCCCTCCTAGTATTAACCGCTCGTGCTCTGCCGTCCGCTCAGAGCGTCCACAGCAATCTAGTAAAACAACAGCGGGATGAGTAATTACGAGCATGATAATGCTTCCGCCGAGAATAATGCAAGCGCATTCAATAGAAAGCGCGAGTTTCATAGGTATCTATCTGCGGGAGCTCGGTGTCAAATTATAAAGATTTCAGGCACAGGGTTGTTGTTAAAAAGAAAACGAGAAAAATTGATTGAATTCGTGGTCTTTCATTCAGTCTGACGTTGATAATAGTATGATTCAAGCGAATCAAATGATTGTAATCAGTACTAATTTGATAAGGCACATAGGTACATAAAAATCGGCTTCAGATAAGTCCGGAAAATAAGGAGCAAATTTGGTAGGAGCGAAAAATGATGAAAAATCTGGTATTCCCTTATAAACAGTCTAATTGACTCTTAAAAGCATCGGGAAAGCTTCCCGAATCGCTAGCTATTCAATGAGTGGAGCTTTGCAATTCATCTACATTCTATACTACACCTTATCAGATAGATGTTACTGATAATATGACTGGTGTTTTGAACTGACAAATGTTCATTTCCGATGGGATCGAACATAA
Source organism: Platygaster equestris (assembly GCA_030522785.1). Taxonomy (NCBI): domain Eukaryota; kingdom Metazoa; phylum Arthropoda; class Insecta; order Hymenoptera; family Platygastridae; genus Platygaster; species Platygaster equestris. Next base: position 14,440 of record JAPYZK010002054.1, on the reverse strand, counting down.
ATCTTGATCCTGATAATCGAGCAGAGTTGAACAGGAAATTGCAGGCATGACTGACGACTAGTACGTATTTTCGGAGCGAAAATGAGATTATTTTTTTATGAAATAGCGGAAATTGTACATACCATGCTTTTTTCGAACGAGTTAATGTCTCGAGTAACGATAAGCTACGAAGGTTATGATCAATTTTATAGCGATTTGATCATTTGATATGCTTTTTCGTACGTTTGCATGAAGTCAGAGAAAAAAATTATAAATATGAATTTTAGTTGAAGTATGTGTAACAGAAAATGACCCGTCATCCCTCACTGAAATTCCTCCTCAACTCTCAATTTGAGGGTAAACCCTTAAGTTGAGAGAAATTTTGGTAAAGGATGTGATATTCTAATCAAAAAATTGTTCATTACTTTTGCAATTGCATATCACAGAGAACCCGAGAGACGTGAAAAAATCATGCAAAAAAAGTTCCTCCAACTTTTAAACACAATCGTTCTGGAGCAGAATGCATCACGAATGAACGGATAATATGTGAGTCGCAAAAAATGTCATGATTCGTGCAAATAATGTATATTCCAGTTCGGAAAGCTTCGTATGTACGACTGAAACGTGCTTTTCCCTTGGCTCTACAGAATAGCACTAAATTACTGCGTCGAAAGCGTAGTCAACTTAGTACTTTTTTCTGCGAGAGTCAACGCTTCGAATACAACTTTTCGCAACGAGCAGAAAGCTCGAATTAATTCACGACCTTCGACGATGCCGCGAGCTCTTTCCGGATTAGCCTTTGGTCGTATTCCGTTATTTCGTTCGTCCATCCCGATCTGTATTGAGTACGGGATTCGCAACTATGGCATAAATATGTATATCATGCAAGGGGAGATTTTTGGATTTTTTCCAAAAGCTGGCATGATATTGTTTGATCCGATTTACAGTGGAAATGAGGCATCTGCATCCGAGCTCGCATGCACATAAAGTTGGCACTTCGAACGAATTGCACGCGAAAAAGCACGGATCGATGAATGAAAAATATAAAATTGAAAGGTTACTGAATATGTGATTGTTTCGTCAAAAAAAAAAAAAAAAAAAAAAAATTAACGAATCTTCCTTTCAAACATGGGGAAAATCTTTAGTACGTCCTCGAAAATAATCATTTCCTCTGAAAACACGAGGCGTTCACAATGGCTTTTATGCAAGATTCAATACCGACGAAAGTAGAAAAACTTTCTCTCGAATGATTCAACGTCAAATTCGCGTCGCTTTGACGGACGGCAAAATGCTTCTTCGCCGAGTCGAAACACTGATTTTACGTTGGCAGTCGAAGATTTCACGGCGATCAAACTCCTGCCAAGCTGGGTTAGGAAATGCCCCATCGTCTTTGAAGCATAAAGGAACATCGGGAAATCGATTCGTCTGACGTCGTGCTACGCCGGTAACGTTATCTTTCATGCTGATTTGATTAGGGAACAGCGTTACCAAGCTGCTAAGCGTTTGAAATTCATTCTACCCGCATTTGGTTTACCCGATACCCCCCTGAACCTTGTAGCCTACCGACTGAGCTATATCAATGTCAAACTTGCTCTTTGCTCAGCATCCTTCCTAATTAATTTTCGAAATTCATTCGCGCGTGTCAACAGCCGAGGATTCCGTCGAAAAAGTTACTCTGAAGAGTGTATCTATTTTATGGAGCCATTTCATATAATTTTTGCACGACATTCATTCTGTGTGCAGTTTGAGCAATTCGAAAATGGTTACTTGAAAAGGCAAAGTAATTTCGCGGAAATATGATGAGCAATGTCATGAATCCATATCGCTGCCTGATAACCGACAAGAGCAAAGTACGACGCAGCGTTAATAAGGATTTCGCTTGTCTTTGGACGTGAAAGCTCGAAACATCCGTATCGGCCACGATCCATCAACGAATAATTAGCGGCAATGAGAATTACATTCCGACACGATGTATTCGTCCGATATTCGATGGCGCATTACAATCGCAATTTGATGCATGAGTGATTTCGTTTTGATTACGGATCATTTGTCGGAAATCACACGGCGAATTTCCACGTTCCTGATACATCTCGCTATAACTTTTCGATGGGCGGAGGTAATCCCTGCGGCAACGGCATCCGTGCGCGCCCCCGAAGGATCTTAAATTCACTTAATTTACCCGCGACTCTTGTGGGCAATGTACCACCGAGAATACAAAACAAAGTCTTGGTTTTAACTTGATACACTTTAGGAGATGACTGCCTGTTTCAAAAAATATGTCTACGATGTGGAAAAATTTCATCATATCTACTATCCCCAAGAGGTAGTTCAATTTATGGATAATATTCAGGAGAGCACATTCGTAAGATGAAATGTTTTCTGGTGAATGATTTTGATGACACATTTCGGGAAAGTAACTTTTTTACGTGTGAGGAAATCCAAACGAACAAACAATGTGAGTTATATATTTTTTATTATATTCTCCAAAATTTTTCGAGATCGCGAGTGACTATAGAAACTAAGGTAATCCAAACTCACAAATCATTGCTCACGAGAAGACTCAAAATTCTCCAACTAAAAATTGAGCTATTATTGGGTGATATTTTCTGCTGTGCAGCCGCAAGCAGGCATTCTGAGTCCGCTTTGCTTAGGATTCAGGTAGCACTCACGTGTCTGAATTAACAGAGGCGACTGCCACTGGGCTTGGCAAGCACTTCCAGGGCAAAGTGGCTTCTATGTTTTGGAAGCTTCGCCCACGCTTTGCCGTCAGTACCAACTACGGCGATCGCTCGTAAGTGAAAGTAATTAAATATTCCCGGGTCACGTTACGTACGAAGATCCATGCGAACGAAAACGCCTCTGACTCGAAAACCACCGCGGTAGCGGTACCAACGCTGACGTTCGAAAAGCGCGTGATCCGAATTGAACAGAATCATTGATCAGGATTCCGTTCGAATCGCAAATACCGCGTGGGACGTTTTCAGTGCTTGACCGCGATCCTATCACTGCATCCAAAGGCGTAGGCTGGTTCGTTTTTCGGGGGAAAGGTTGAGGAAATGGTATATTTTTTAATGACTGCAGAAAAAACTTTTTTGAAATTTCACAAAGAATGTGAAATTTCAAAGATGAGCTGAAGGTTAGTTTCGCAATCACTTCTATATTTCTTCCAACAACTTGGAGAAAAACGCATTTTCTCTACGGCAATTTCTTGGGTGAGTTTCAGAAGAGTGATGTAAGAGGAATTTGTGATGATAAGAGTTATTTCATGAAATAAAGTTATACCTTTTTCGGAACATGAGTACATTTATCAATATTTTTTTAGAATTCAAAAATATAGAAAGTTTATGGAGAGGTTTCCTAACGGAATCACACAGCCGTGAGTGAAAATGGATATTAAAATGTTGACTTCCGTTTGATGTTTATTTTTTACTGACGCAGAGTAGTTGACACATTTTTTTACCTTTTGATGTCTTTGATATGACCATGGAACCATTTATATGTGAGTTAAAGATGTTCTTATGATTATTTTCTTTTGGAACATACTCGTACAAAAACGTTAATTACGGCGGAAGAGGTTTTTCTGTTATTTTTGAATAATTTTCACTGAAAAAACTATGCCAGTTGGTGAAAAAAGCCATTACTATCTTCTTTCGCGATTCGAGGGTCGTTTGATGACTGAAAGTGACTGAATGAAAAGGCTTCAGGATTTGTAATTAGCGCCTTAAAAACCATAAAACGGGTGTGGTTGAATTCATTTCGTACGTTGGGTTCCATAGGGAGCCGTACTTGAATTACGTAAGGCGTTTTTCGCCTATTTTCGACCCCCCCCACCCCCCCCCCCCTCACCCCTATGTAAGATTTCGTAAGATCCGGTCGACACACCCCCCCCCCATCCCCCCAATCTTACGTAAGAACGAAAATTTTGTAAATTACCTTACATATCATAGAAAATAAGGTATCATGCTATGTCAATGAAACGCATCGTAATTACTCATAATACTTTAGATTAATTCCAAAAACTCACGATAGTTGCTAATAACTTTTCCACAGATGTTTTTAGTTTCTGAAAGTTTGGAAATGATCATAAAGTGAAATTTTTGAATTACTTTTTAAGTTGTTTTTTCAATGAGCAAACAAATATCATCCAAAAACATTTTTTATGAATGTAATTTTGGATAAAAATAGATATTTTTTGCTCGTACAAGATGAAAAAAATTTTTTTCAATGGCAAGTTTATTGAAGTGTAGGTAGCAACTTTCCTTACGTAAGATTATCAATGACTCCCCCCCTCCCCCCTAAACGTCTTACGTAATTTAAGTACGGCCCCTAACGTGGAAATTCTGGCATTGGAAATTTGTATACTTTGGATTTCCAAAGTCCTGGGAGTTTAGAATTCCGGAAAATTGATGTTTCACTTTTAGAATTCGTATTTTCAACTCAATCTCAAAAATGTCAACATAGTGAGAGTCCGAATTTTAGATTTGCATATTTTTTTATTCAAACTTAGAGATTTTCAGATGTTTGAATTTCTTATTCAGGATTTTGAAGTATAAGAAGCTTAATATTTCAAAGTTTTTATATGATTAACTCTGAAATTCTAAACTATAACGAAAACGAACATTTTTATTTTTCAATTTCCAATGACTTCTACGTAATATCCGTTCTGACGAAGTTCAACATTTGTCAACCCCCCAAATCAACTCATAATAACTTACTCGATAATATTTGGTAATAATTTGACAATACATAAACTGCCGATTATTTTAAAAATTACATTTCTATTAGTGGTAGACTGTTTGACTTATCAACTCAACTGCATCCTACTATTCAGTAGTAACAGGAATATTGAATACCAACTCTGTCCGAAAATCGGCTTTTCACATTACTTGCAATTGAGAATACATCGTATCGATAAACTTATAAACTATGAAAGCTCACGTAGTTTTCAACGTTCACTCAAATATTGACAAGATTATACTCGAAAAATACATTTCACAAATTCAACGAACCGTCATTTCACCACTGCCCTTTTTCGGATTCGTTGGTTTTTCGCCAGGTCGAATGCGGCAGTTTTCGTCCAGTTTGCAAACGTTTCGATTTCTCCCGTGTCACCGCATCCCTATTGATTTTTTCGAGCACCGGCAGTACATAAAACGCGTATTATTTTTTACGAGCACGTTTTGACGGCTCGACACGAAACTGAATGCGTTTTTTTTTTTGTTTTGAAATGCGCGCGTCTTTGCGTGCATTCTATTCACGCATTTGTTTATAATAGAGCGATCCGTTGGCAAACGTAAAGTTGTAAACGGCTAACGACCGGTTGCTCGCTGTGAATATACATCAAATGCGTGCGTGACGTTACTTACAGCGCCTTCATCTGGGTGTACAAAAACCATGTCGTTTTATATTTTTGCGCATAAAAGCGTCCATGGAATAATATTCAGTTACCTATATCGAACGTTTTGTTCCAATGCGGAGTTATTTGTTATTAATGGAATTCGACAGCAGGATACATGCAGCAGTTACGACTTTCGCTGAATATTTATGAAACTGAAAAAGATTTTCAGAGCTTGCAAGTAGAAACAACAAAATTGAATGTAACCACCAACACGAGTCAACGAGTCAAAATACGAAATTGGAAAATAACGGTTTTGTTTAACCCTTATTGAACAGCGTAGTTTTGCAGGTGACAAAGATATGGAATTTAATTTCGCGGTGCACGGAAAAGTCTTATTAACAAAGGCTGTCAAGCTGGCTATCGACTATTATAACGCCAAAGTGAGCTTTTCTGCGTGTCTTTTATTTCCACGGGCTCCGCGTGTGCAAATTGAAATGCGCCAATAAATCGCCGTTAAAACTTCGCAGGTCGCTGGAAATTTTATCGAACAGTCCGTCGAACGAAGGCCGATCAAATTGAATTTGTCAAAACGTGGGCGTTACCAATATCCTTGCGCGTTTCGCATCACTGCATCTTTTCATCACTCACCTATCGTATTTTGTCCCTCTGCCAATTAATATTCTTATTGTGCTTTTCACACGGACCCCGGACGATGTCTGTACACGCCGAGTGATTTTCTCTTTCGCGGCACGATTTCATTTCGTTCATCCCACTTGGATTTTTCCGTGCGATCTACGGGTGAAACCTGTGAATGTAACGTTATCAAAAATATTACTCCGTTCTTGCACACAAATTCGAAAAACCTTCAACCATGATGAAAGCTATCAATCAATGGAGTACGTTTTCAATTCAACGAAAAGCTAAAAATATGACGGTGAATTTTGCCATTTCAATTAAAACATTTGTAATTTTCATGAAAAGTTCCTGCTCGAAGTGCATCGAGGTAGAAAAAGCGGAGAAAATGCAATTCGATATTGACGAAATGCATTATTTTTGTTTCAGTTCCACCTGAAAAAGTCGTCATCCTAGTCAGTCGCAACCCAAACGCAACTGATAAGCCGTTCAAAGAAAATGAGGATCTCCATCTAACTTGTCAAGTTACTGGGGGTGAGTAACTCTAACAATTTGAGTACAGCTATATAATTGATTGGAATCCCCCATCTTATAAATTCCCCGTCGACTACGTTCTTCAAGCTTTTCAACTTCCGTTTTTTTCCTTTGAATCGAAAAGTCTCTGGCCGAGAGAGGACGCAATGCAAGCGCTCCGTCGAGGCAAGTTTGACAAAGCTTCACGCGAACGCGACGTTCTCCAGACGAGGGAGACTCGCTTTTGTAGAGAAAGACGGCTCCTCTGAACAAGCCCTGTCCTTCCCTTTGCCCCGCGAATCGTAGGAACATCACGCGGCGACGTCGACGGTGTCGCCTGTTATTAGATCAGCCAAACTTTTTATCGCCGACCGGGGCTAAGTGAAAAGTTCCACGCTCAGTCGGACGGGCAAACGAAAGGGGGGAGTTCTCGCGAAGCAAAGGAAGCGCCGTATCCCCGGCTGTTTACTTTGGCAACTAGATCTAAATTTCTGTTTATAAGTCCGTAACTTTTGGGTCTACGTTAAAAGATTATTTTCACCCTTTCTGCCTAAGATCCGTTACCCTTCTACCTCCCCCCTTTCTTGCTTTGGGTATCCTGGGGAGTAACGGCTATGCGCTTCCGCGCAAAGTTACTTTACCTAGTTTTGAGCGAATCGAGTTTACTTATTAGCTGTCGTCGTCATGCCGAGACTCGCTTGTTTGTTCGCACGTTTCTTCGAGAGTGCTTCTTTGGGCGTTTGATCGGGGACATGTCCTTGGGTGATGTTTTCGAGCAGAGGACGTAATGGCATTTCGACTTTACTATTTAATTTTCAAATTGCATATTTCTTGATTTAAGATGAGTGAATGATGCAACTTTTCGTTTGAAATGTGTTCATTTTTTGATTTCCAAGTTTTTTAATCGAAATGATGAATTTTCAGACGTACAAATTCAAGTTTGCAACGTTTGAAATTATTGAATTTGGGTTTCAGGAAATTTAGTCTCAAATTCAGTAGTAGAACTAAAAAAAAATTTTTTTCCCATTCCAGAACGTGCAGTATTTAAATTTTTGAAAATTTGAATCCATATTTGTAGATTTGACAATTTCTGAATTCTAAAAAGTTACCAGTTTCCGCATTTTTCAATCTCGGAATTTCCTATATCGCAATTTTCAAGCGTCGAACTTATATATTTAGAAATTCACGAACTTCCAAACTCTCGGAAATTTACTTGCAGGATCAAGGATTTTCCGATTTTGAAAATCGATAGATTTCCGTACGTTCTACCTAAAATGATATCAAATCTCGAATCGAAGATCAATCAATGATCGAAGACGAATAAATGAATGTTTCCGAAAACTTCTCGGAATTCGATTCGCGTTCTAGAAACAATGATTGTACCAAAAGCCACCAAGATTTTCCCATTTTCCACAGTTTTTCTACTTGCTCCTCTCATCAGACACTTTTCTAATTCGATGCACACAATTTGAAGGAATCAACTTTGCCCATTAAAAACCAAAGTTCAACGAGCAGCACATTATCAAAGTAAAGCTCGTAATTGAATGATCGTTAAACATCTTTTATCACCTTTTAGAGACTTATCCTCTCACATCCCCGTTCATCCTGTTCGGTAATTATAAGTGCTTCAAAGGAGCGCGTGATAAAAATCACGAAATTCGATACTACCCTCGGTGCTTTCGTAGAGATGAGAGTATTTCATTGATTGCCTTCTAATAATGTAATTATCACCCTCGTCGATGCGTCTATATTTATCTCGAATATATTGATTCTCGCCCTCCGGAAATTATCCAAACTTTTAACGAATCCCGTTGCAAGTTTGTAAACCTGAGAAAACATTTTTGGTGTATGGTATCCTTACCTGACCCAATCTGACATTCTTTCTCAACGCACGACTATCACTGAATAATTATCCGCCGAGAAGCAACTAACATTAGAAAAAGGGAAGGGCTGTTTTTCGTTCACGCGTTATTGAACAACGCAATAAGGTAAAAACACGAGTACCTAAGCCGTTGAATAAACACCAGTTCCGAAACATGCTCTCGAAAAGTTTTTGCCGGCAGATGTTGAACCGTTGAAATCGCATCGTTTATTCGACACGTCGCGGGTAATTTGTTTCGTCAATTATCTCTAACAGTCTACCAAATGAAGAACGTTTTTGCTAAATTTCGAGAGCATGAGCAGCGTGACTGCGTGATGACCTTATTTTTACTAACCATATCACACGTCAACGTCGAGTTCGCTGAACGGGTAAACCTTCTGATGTTTGTTTCTCATAATGCGGCAACTGCAACATATAAGTTTGCTACTGTATATTCCACGTGCGATTTTATTTGTAATTAAAGGCGCTTTGACTTTTTTTCACTTTGACGCACTTTGACGTGAAAAGTGTTTAATTACATACGAAACCGTTCTATTCAAATGCCCTAGAATTTCGAACTCCAGAACCTACCTCACCAGCTTTCATGAATAATAAAGTGATATCAAGCGACAACTCAATAGCGACGAGAAGTTGCGTTCAGCGCCTTAGCGAAATTCATGTTTCGGTCAAAACGTTCCTGGAAGCGGTGTTACATTTTCGGGGCTTTTGTTTGCATAATGTCTTGTAGGGGTTTGATGAACATTGGACCAATCAAATCTTGTGCTGATATAATTCATATTAGTCCGATTTATCTTGATGATTTATTTTAGTAGAGAATTCGATAACACTCGTCTATATTGATTCTAAATGCAAATTCATATTTTTATCTTCCCCACTTGAAAAGTTGTAAAACTCTCTAATAGGGGTAAAAAATGGAGAATTGTCGTTTTTTGGAATTTTGGAAGTATAAAATTTGGTGAGGCTTGGATAAGATTTGATCATTCACGAATTTTGGAATTTCGATGATTGAACTATCTAAAAGTCGACTCGATGTGATAAAAACGTTCTAAAATTAGCAATGTTGGGAAGAAGGAATACATACATGGTATTGAAAATTTAACGTAAAAAAAATTTGACTCCCAAACTCTTTCATATTCAGGTTTTGAGGTTCGAATTCAGAAAAAAATAATTGGGAATTCACAAAATTCACAGAGTATAAATAAATAAGAATTTTAATTTGATGAATAAGAAATTTTCTGTCGAGAATTTTTATATTCTGGATCTTCATAAAATTGCAATAATACTCGATAGTTCGTTTCCTCCAACGATTGGAAGAAAACGAGAAAATTTAAAAGTGTCAATGGTAAAAAACGTTAATGTGAATAAATTCAGAAGATCGAAAAATTCGTGTCGTAAAACAGCAAAAGTATCAAAATTCGATGGTCGAAAACAGTGCATCAGAATTCAAAATTTGAAAAATTCCCAATACCAAAACAACGAGATCCAAATTTCGAAGTTTTCGAACAATTTATTTTCTCAAACTCCAAGATTTGGATGCAGGTACTATTTCTATAAACGTACATTTCCAGCGATTTCTGAAAAGTGTCGTAATGACTTTAACGCGACTGTCGAATTTACTCCACTTCTGAGGGCATTGTAAGTCCAAGAGATGCAATTCATCAAAATCTGATAAATCCACAAAAAAACCCTTCTCAAACTTACATCCATGCTACAACCTCTTCGTCACCGTGAACGAGTAAAATACACTTCTCGTTCCACATTCAAACGACTTCCACCTTGCGCTCCAAACCTATTCTCCCCCGTCAGTCCAATTAACCCTAACAATCTATGAATCACGAGATGACCGTACTGCATACATCAACCCGCCACGAAAAAACAGGACGTCCATTTATTTTTCAAGCGAACGATAAATATTCAATAGCAATTACTCGGGAGCTCGGTTGAGCACGTAACAAGAAAAGCGGAGGTAAGAAGTGAAGGACGCGGCTGGAGAATGGATACGTCGAAGTTTTACCCCGCGTTCTAAGACGCGCCCTGGACGAGTTCTTTATCTTCAAGACGAGGGACTGCTTAATTCGTAAACTCGCCGGCTCGTTTATGTTAGTACTTAAAGGGGTGGTGCGCTTCTGGCGTTGACTTTAACTACCGGACTCGTGGAACTTCCTCTGTAACGACGTGGTCGCTATCTCGACGCTAAAGCGAGGATTTTAATCCGCGGATACCGTGCCGTATCTTCCGGGATTAAGGGTCGTATTCGTCCTTACTGCGGGCCTCGATCCGTCCCCCTACCCCTCTTCTTTGGTGGCGACGAAGTTTCCCATTGACGTGTCCCGAGTTGCTCGTGGCAAATAGCGAGCACAGCGAATTTCTTCGTGATTAGAAATGTTAGAAGGGATGATCTAGGATTATTATCAATCTATGGAGACACAGTTTCGGTCCTAGCGTTTCTTCGAGCTGGTGACTCGATCTTAGAGTTGCAGAGGCAGAGGTAGAAGCGTAAGGGAGGATTTTGGGGGTTTGAGCAGATCTAAAAATTTTGAGTAATTTTTTACTATTGGTCGCTGAGAACGTGAGTAATTGAACGTGAAAGAAAATTGACGATTTGTACTCGGAAATCTGGAGAATTCGGTTTGTCTGACGTTGGAATATTGGGGATGATATATTAAAAATTACGATTTTCGAAAAATGACAATTTGAATCGACGAAGAAAATGATAAAACAATAAAATATATTAGAGGATTGTGGTTCAAAATCTAGAAAATTAATTTTTTCACAATTCAAAAATGTGAATTTTGACGGTCAAAAATTTATAAACGTGGAGTTTCCAAAAAATAAACGTTTAAATTGAGGAAGAAATATTGAAAGGTAGGAAAAATTAAACATAATATGTTATATTATAAACATTTGAATATTCGAATCTGGAAGATTTTATACAGTTCTTACTTTTGAAATTCAATAACTGAATGTAAATTTTTGTAACGAAGAATTTTTAAACTTTTCGAAAAGAAAAAATGAAATAAACCATACAATATGCCAACAGTTTCATAAATTTGCGTTAGTTAAAAGTAAAACCAAATTTATGATTTAGAAATTCATCATGATCAAAATAATAATCATTCATAACACAGTGACTTTGAAATAGCAATATTCATCAAAGTAACGCATTATATAGTGATTGGATAATATTTCTCTCTGAAAATCCCAAGATTTTCAAATTATAGGGTGGAAAAAGCAAAAAACTGGGAAAACATAAAATTCGGACTTCTAGACCTACAATAGTTTTCTTCCAACAACTTCGAACTTTCGAAATGTTGCATCAAAAATTCCATAATTTTCATTTTTATGGACCTAAAACGAAGTTCAACTTGCAAATTTTTTGGTCGATTCAAAATTCAAAATGAGTATATAAAAATAATAAAAATTCTCGATAGTCTCCAGAAACTTTTCCGGAAATGAAAGATGATTTTCGTATCCCTGTAACTTCCCAAAACTAAGTGAAACCACAAACACTCGCTATAAATAACAATAAATATAGCTGGACAACTTCATGCTATCACTTTTTTATCTATCGCAACCAAATTCCAATCTCTATTTTTTGAAGCGCGTGTACTCTCGAGCTCATTGTTCTTTGATCGAAACATTGATTTCTCTTTTCTTGTTTTCTCTTGGAAATCCGTTTCTCGTATGTTCAGAAGCAAACTCGGAAGTCAAGTCAAACAAAATATTCTGGTTAACATATGCGCCCAAGTCAAACAAAATATTCTGGTTAACATATGCAGAGAAAAGTTATTGCGCTCCTATCAAATATTGTGGTTTTCTTCAAAGGGTAACCCAAACGTCGGGACATGGTAATATTGTCATGGCATGGAATCACGAAATAGAACTCCTCAGTTCACCTGAACACAATAAAAGTGTCATTATCATGCCCCCTCGTTAAAATGTTCAGTGCTGCATGATGCTTACGTAATTCGCGATTTGTGTGCGACGTTGCGCACCGGTGATTTTACGTTACTGATTTAACACTTCTACGCTGATAAAGCCGTATCTTCACCGTGGAACGCACAGATTTCTCGTAGCGTGAGTTTCAATTCATGTCGACGCTCATTACTGCCTGAAGTGGTTCACATTGCTGTTTGTGTTGGTCTTCTTTCGTCAAAGTTTTAACAGTAAAAACTCCAATTTCACTTATATTAGTTTTCTCTTGAACGAGAATCTAGAGTGATCCACGAGGTGATTACGTTGAAGTTTGATCAATGATTTATTTTTCAAAGCACAGGAACTTTTCACTTTTTTATGACTCATATTTCTTCTGGTTCTTCTCACTTTCGACACATTTGAATTTTTGACACAAAGAAGTGAAATTTTCTAATCTGAAATTATTCCTAGATCTCCATACCCTTCGACTTGGGCCAAGACAGATGACCTTCACTTCATAGTTTTACATATTCTCGAAAGGAACTCTTAAGTTCTGAATTTTGATATTTCCTGTTATTATCAAACGTATGATAATGGTCATAATCACGATCGTACATTTGTAGATCAACCATTTTTTATTCACCTTATCGAAATACGGAAAAAAAGTGATGCATGCATAAAAAAGTACGAAATTCGATGATCGGATATTCGCTTCTCGATAGCTGCTGCACAGGTAGCTATAACGAAAAGCCGTTGTCAGGCATTTCTCTTATTGTATAGCCCGGTAGACAACCCGAGCGGTTAAGGTGCAATCCGATGCGAGAAGCGCCGTGAATAACAATGATAGTGACAAACCTAATCTACGCCGCACTGTCGGACATTCTCGTGGTCGTAGAATTCGTCAGATCGGCGTGTAATTTTAAGTGTCGAGGGGGCGTACATCTGGCACCGGGTAACAATAGAACTTGCATCCGTTGTGTTTCCATTTACGATCAACAAAGAATAGATGACAATTTTATCTGTCCGAATTTCCACGGTTCAAAGTCGTAAACTTCGCCCAAAAGAGCCAACACAAAAAACGCCCAAAAACTTTTTTTGATGTAATATTCTCATTTACAATGAGAATAAAAATATGTGAATCTGTGAATTTGAGCATGAAGAAAAGTAAAAAGTGCCTGACCTTCTGCTAACTGTCTGTTATCAGGTAACCCAAAGCCCAAGGTCCAATGGCACGTGAATGGCAAATTGAATCATGACAGGAATTCCGGCCTGAGTAAAGAAAGCGGAGAAGTGATAGAAAAAAAGTACGTGAATATCTCAAAGTTTCTCGTATATGCTGGAAATATGAATTATTGTATCATACCATTTAAGCTTGGAATAAGTTCAAGTTGTGAAGCATTGATTTCGGTGCAACGTCTTGCTGGAGAAAATGACGATATTGTTGATATAATATCTGTAATTTTTCAGGCTCGTGGTAGCGTATCTGAATAGATCGCATCTTGGCACCAATTTTTCATGCCTGGCACAGAATTCAAAACTCATACCGCCAAAGATATCTTCCTTCATATTGGACATGAATCGTAAGTAATCTCGTTGGAACTTTTGATAAGTCGCTACCTATAATATCCGTCTTTACTTTATGCAGGGGTTTCGCGAAATTTTTTCAATACCGAATCTCAGTCACATGGTGAATGAAATCGCATCGACCGAGTTTTTGATGAAAATTAAATTTTTTTCATGTTTCAAAAATTTTCCTAAAAATTAAGTAAGGAGCCGTTTACATATTCCGTACCGCAATGTTTCCCCAAATTTGCCCCCCCCCCCCCCCCCCTGGTCGTAATGCGGCGTAATAAAATGAACACCCCCCCCCCCCCCCTAGTAACGTAACAGATATTTATATTTTGCTTTTTAAAAGCGTTGAATATGGTTTGCATCTCCAATAATGCTTGTGGGCTATTAAAATATTACACTTAGATTTCCATTATATACATGAACAATTTTTAACTCCTTATCAATTGTTCATAAAATATTTATCCATTAAAATTTTCCGGAATTCTCGAATACTCCAGAACTGTCCCAAAATTTGAAGTTTCTGAGAATGTTCATATTTCATCCTAGTATTTTGAATTGTTGCTTGTACATTGAGTTTGAGAACTTCGAGATTTTCCGTGATTGAAGAA